>VXAV01006402.1:116747-127060 GCA_013399715.1 Alectura lathami | reverse complement strand
TTTGGGGGAGCTTTAAAGTACCTTTCAGAGTAGGAAACATGATACAACCATGCTATCCCACCAGGAGCATCTGGGGCAGAGCACTGAAGGCACAATGCCTCCTACAGAATAAAATTGAGGACAGGGATTACAGTTTCAGCTGTGAGAATGGAAGGCATTTTTCCACCTCCTTTGCTCAATATGGAAATGAACAAGCCGTTCCCCATTTTTTGCTGTCAGAGCAATGACAGTCTTCACAGCAATCCATACAGCTGGGTCAATGCATGACTTTTAGTTATGACTGTTCCTGGTTCTTGCTGACATAGTGTGCTTCCTTGCGCTCTCCCACCCATATGTACATCTCTGATCTGCTGGGTACAAGTGAGCTCAAAGCTCTTAGTAATTCAGTGTAAGGAGCAGAACATACACAATGTACTTTTCGTATTGATTGTACAGAATTTGAATATTAATTAGGGTTTGGATGTATACACAGTACTAAATCATAAATTATCTCAGGAGAAATGAAACCCTCTGGTTGTCTCAGTCCATCTAATATGCCAAAAAGCAATTACTCCCTACAGCTTTCCAAAAGCACTTTATCTTTCTTTGAAGATGGCATCAGAAAAGATCCAGCAGCTTTTATGGTCTAGCAGGGAGTTTCTGGTGCCTCTGAGTCAAAAGCTCTGTAGGACACAATACACAGGTATACACAATGTGACTTCAATGCGTGGTCAGGTGATTGCACATTGAAATGTCTTTGTACAACTGTGTGGTCACTAAAATACAAATTGGATTGCCTAATTTTTTGGGAAACAAACTTTTAGTCTGCTACATTTTTAAAGTGCTGGCAACCCTTCTGTCCCTGTTACAATTCATCAGTACTTGCTGAGCTGTACCACAATGAAAGTGTAATTTCATGTGTTGAGTATGCTAAGAGTTAATTCAGCTACATGACTTTCTTTGAGAAGAGTGCACTCAAACATATCTGTGAAATGAAGACTTTTATATTATGCAATGCCACAGAGCTATCTCCTTTGTAACAATGAGCGATCAAAAATAAATCTCTCTTCTCTGTTATTTAATTCAAGCTGAGAGGGAGAATGAAGACAAGATAGGGAAGAACAGTAGCTGGAGAAATGAAATCAGTTTGGTACTGCTGAAAGATCATTAAAAGGAGCAATGTGCAATAAATTAATTGTGGTATAGCTGGTCTCCTGGAAGGTTTTGGCACTTACCTGGAGCCTGCAGAGACCACTACAGACTACAGGAACAGTATATTATATCCAAGGCCTTTGTACTTCATTTTGTTGTCAGTCTAGAGAGCCAAGAACAGGAATACATGTTTCAGAAAATTAAATATGAAATATTCTAGTGTCAAAGCCTAGTCTATAAACTATCGTTCCAACCTTAGGTGCTCAGAGTGCTCAGAAAGTTCACAGTTATTTGTTGCAGAAGTACTCGGGTTTTTTTTTCCATATGAAACTACATGTTTACATAATAACTTCTTTAACTACTAGCTCAAGTGGTACCAAAATATCCAAGACACATAGCAATTCCAGGACTGAATTAAAACTGGCATTACATTTACTTATCAGCTTTGCTCCAAGCCAGAGACAAAACCACACAGAAATGTGGGCACTGAGTAATAGCCAGTTTCTTTTTCCCATGATCTGAAACTTTTACCTTTTGAAATTTCTTGATTTTTATTCATTTGCAGATACAGGAGATTGCCCCTTTTTCTTCATGTCTGTGAATCAAGTGTTCAGAGGGAAAAAGACCTTATATGAATCATTGACTATAATTTAACAGTGTCATGATAGGGCCCTAAAATAACTTCCTACATCTACAGAACATTTCTGTACATCCTTTACTTTAAATACACAGAAACCACATTAGAAGCTAGTGCATAATGGAGTATTATATCATCACAAAAAGTGGGGGGAAAAAACATACATAAATTAAAAATAGGAAGCAATTTCAAATTCCTTTGAATCCTAATCCTTTTCTTTCTACTGTCATTACATTCTTTGAAAATTGAAATGAGAAAGAAAATGAAGAGAATCGTAGAAATGACCTTTTGCATATCCTGTATTAACAGTATAGTGGTGGATTTGAGTGGGACTGGATTGTTGTCTGAAATTCTTGAAGGAGTATAAAAAGCCATCACAATTTTTATCACACAATGGATTTGAATGCAAAAGCTACTTCTATTAGCAATAAGCAAAAATAAACAATAATGTTTGTTTCCATAGGGTACCCAGTATTTCCTAATCTCTCAGTGTAGCTAGAGTGCAGGAAATCTGCAAGGATTAAAGTTTCATTATTTATTGTTGATAGAATACTTTTTTATCAATAGAAAACAAATAAATATACTTACAGGCATGCATTATTTTTCTTCAGATCCATGTAACTTGTTTACCTCTCCAAAACAACGGTTCCATAACTGGATTTTTTTTTTTTTGTTCTCATGACTGAGAATTACATATCTGTGTGTACAGACCAAATTCTACTTGCCAAAGTTTGAATACTCATGATGTGCCAGTCTTTGCTAGCTTTCTAAATCTATATGGGAAAAAATTTCCCAAACAGCTTCCAGCCAGAGCCTAAGCTTGGATATGTCCCATTTCCTTCATCAGCCCTTAGGACCGAACAACAAGCCAGAGTCATCAAAGCATTTGGAAATACATTTCAATGTGTCTATAACTGCATGCTTAAATGTTCTGCCATGTCGGTATGAGCTGTTCCAATGATCTACACAGGGGATTTTCTCATGAAATCTGCAATGCAAAGCAGAGCACTGCTCCTTGGAAAGCTTTCTTTGGAAGCTTCTGTGAATTTTAAAAGGAGATGATCTGAAGGAAGTGTCACTTAGTGTGAAGTGACACAGAGAATTGGCAATGATGCACCGAGTGTTCTAACTGCCAAAATCCAGTCAAAGTGTCATCAAATGAATCCTTGCCTTCACAGCCGTGTTCTGATCCATCTTCAGGACTCAGCACACATTTACTACACCAGCAAACTGTTAAGAGTGAAGAAAGGTAACAGTTCTGTTTTATGTAGTTTAAAACATATCTTCTAGCTGTCGGCCCCATCTTCTGCTTCCCGAATCCACTGAGAAACCATGCAATTCTAGCAAAGACTATAATTACCTAGTTAACTGTAATCTGGAAAAGAAGGAGAAGGAGCACCTACCATATGATCTCACAGTGCTCTTGATTACTAGTGTTATCTGTGCTTCTGGGAAGGGTGGACTCCACCTCCTGCTCATCTCCTGCTCTCCCCTTCCCTTGCAGGCTGGCAGTGCAGCAGGACTCTGCTGAATAAACAGCACGAGCAGGGAGGGCGATGGAGACGTGCAGGGGCAGAAGAGAGGGCTGGCTTCACTGCTGGTAGTCACTGCTGGAGCTCAACAGCAGGAGCTGCCTTTCAGCAGAGGCCAATTGCTCCAAATGGCTGTGTGGAGAGCAGCTACTTGTGAGATCAAGGGCATCCATTAGAGAGACACAAAAGTGAGGGTCTCATTGAAGATTCAGCAAGCAGACACTTTCTTGGTTGTGTAAGTAAATGTAAATTTAGTTATTTTTAAGGAAGACCATGTAGCTTTACACCATCTCAAAGGCAGGCTGATGGAAGGTAAAGCTGCCTTGCCCTAGCAGAGGTTGTTTGCAGATTCTGCAGGATAGCCCACAACAGGGGAGGGAATCCAGCTGTCTGCCATGACCCTCCCTGCAACCATCTCAAATCAGTCAGTAGCAAAGAGTTTTATTCCTGCATTGAAAGGAAGGTTAGTAACAAGTGAAAGGAAAGGCACGTCTGGCATAGTGGAAATGTTTTACTCACTCTCTCCTCCTCCACTTTGCAGCAAGAAGGAAGGGAATGGGGCAGGACATGAACAACAGGAAGCTCCTGGGGAAGGGCAGGTGGGAAAATGCAGAGAGGATTTTCAATATGTCTCATCAGACGTTTGCCAAAATACCAAAACCTTCTGACTGCCTAAGCCCAAGGCCACCTGGAAAGATCTATATTTCAATTTAAGAATAAAGGAAAATGGGAATCCTCCCTTCATTAAATTAGATTGGAGAGGAAAGCACACAAATTTCTGTTTGAGTCTGATGCACTTGATCAAAGATAGGAGAAACAAAAGTCTTTAATATCTAGTAATATTTAGCAAATGTATATAAGCACTCAGCAGGTTCTTGAACAGTAAAATGTGTGTAACATTGGTTTGTTTTTTCCTGCCAAAATCCACATTGTTACCAATCTTTTCAAGAGTATATATTCCCTTCATTATGCCACCAGATCCTGCTGCAAAACTGTGAAAAAGCTGTGAATATATTTTTCAAATAGAGGATCACTGCAGGATATTTTCATGGAAAGAAAAATAATGTACAAACATTTGAAAAATATATATCATCTTTCATTTGAAATATATATATCAGTTTGATTAAAAGTTAAGCACAGTAAGACGGACTTATTAAACCCATCAGGAAATTTAAAGAAAATTCAGCAATGATTTTCAGAGCTTGCCTTGTTCTGTAGTTTAAAGATGAGAAAGAGACCCTAGCTACTGAGACATTTTTCAGTGAACATCAGGAGACCCTGGGGACTTAATTAGCTCAATACCCACTATAAGGTCTTCTGTTCCCTGTAACCGCAAAGATGGCATACAGTCCACGTGTGTGCAGAGCAACGTTCTTGCTTACACTCTTACAGTTGCTAATATCTTTAGGGAAGCCTGGATTTACTGGAAAGAGATAATTGATTGCTGGAATACTACTTTAGAAGGGATACTGGTTAATGAGTAACATTATAAAAGTCAAAATAAGTATGAAAATCATCTGCCAGAAGGAGGGAGAGGAAGAACTGTATCCAGTCCTTGTATAGCTTTATTATCAGCAGGGCTCTACTTCTATTGTGGTCTTCAGTAATTTACCACAAAAACAAACAAACAGCGCTTCACTGTGTCTCAGCAGTTTCTCTCCTTGGTAGAAATTGTGGTTTGGCTTTCCAGCCAGTGTCTGGAGATATTGTACTGCTATAACACATTCAGGGAATTGGCAGCATGTTTATTGGCATCACAGAATCTAACAGATCATAGATTCTATTCCCTGTTACCCAAAATCAGTTGTAAGTTTCAAACATGTCAATAATAGTGACCAAAATGTCTATGTTTATAACACAGGATGCTCTGCATTGCCATTTTGTTCTCCTTCTTCTCCCAGTTCCCAGGAAAGAATAAATAAATACATAAATAAATACAATTTTTTAAAAAAGGAAATACCAGGCTGCAAATTTACTTTTTATCTCTATACCAGTATTAGTCAAAGATACAATGTGAAACAATCCCATTTCATAGAATCATAGAATTTTCTGAATTGAAAGGGACCTTTACAGACCAGTCCAAATCTCCTACAGTGAACAGGGACACCTACAGCTGGATCAGGTTGCTCAGAGCCCTGTCCAGCCTGACCTTGAAGGTCTCCAGGGACGGGGCACCCACCACCTCTCTGGGCAACTTGTTCCTGTGTTTCACCACCCTTATTGTAAAAAACTTGTTCCTTATATCCAGTCTAAATCTCCTCTCCCTCCATTTGAAACCATTTCGCCATGTCCTATCACAACAGACCCTACTAAAGGGTCTGTCCCCTTCTTTCTTGTAGCCCACCTTTAGATACTGAAGGGCTGCTATCAGGTCTCCCCGGAGCCTTCTTTTTTCCAGGCTGAACAGCCCCAGCTCTCTCAGCCTGTCCTCACAGGGGAGGTGTTCCATCCCTTGGATCATTTTTGTCGCACTCCTCTGGACACACTCCAGCAGCTCCGTGTCCTTCCTGTACTGAGGACTCCCCATCTGGACACAGCTCTCAGGTGGGGTCTCACCAGCACAGAGCAGAGGGTCAGGATCACCTCCCTTGCCCTGCTGGCCACGCTTCTTTTGGTGCAGCCCAGGATGCGTTTGTCTTTCTGGGCTGTGAGGGCACGCTGCTGGCTCATGTCCAGATGTCATCCACCAGTACCCCCAAGTCCCTTTCACCAGGGCTCTGCTCAGTCCTTGCATCCCCCAGCTTGCATTGATAGCAGGGGTTGCCGCAACCCGGGCGCAAGACCTTGCACTTTGCTTTCCTGAAGTTCATGGGGTTCTCCTGGGCCCCCAGATGGAGCCCGTCTAGTTCTCTGTGGATGGCATCCTGTCCCTCAGGCAGGGGGGAAATGTCCTGTCACCTCTTAAATAGAGATGCCACCAGTGTCTCACCTCTGTACTGTCTTTATGTGGCAAGGTTTTGGTAGCTGGAGGACTGAAGTGGTGACCTCTATGAGAAGAGATCATACAGCATAGTTTCTTCTTCAATGTTTTGTTTTCCTTGGAAGTTGATGGATATCATTGTCAAGGAGATTTAGTTTTCGAAGTAGCTACAGTGAAATGTACCTTCCTGAAAATGTGTGTTTATACATTTTATCTCACAGAAGTATCATCAACTCACTGCCTGTCAGAGAATCTTGGAAGAGTTTGCCAAAATAGTCTTTCTTCTGTTCTCTTGGCTGAGAGAGTTGGAGCTTCGTTCTCCTGTCTCTCAAGGTATTAGCCTCTCCAGATATTTTTTACATTCCCCTGCATATAGAATCAGTAATTTGAATGTATACAGTTAGAGATATCTAAATAAATCCAAACTTTACCATAAATAATGAAGTGCAAGAAATATCACACAAAGTACTGCCAGATGTTTTTGTTGAATCTGGACTATAATACTGGATTACTTGCAAAATCCTAGTACAAGAGTATATCATGTCATATATAAACCAACCAACCAAAAAAAAAAAAAAAAAAAAAAAAAAACTGCTTTTTATGAGAGGTAATGGCCTCAAGTTGTGCCAGGAGAGATTCAGGTTGGGTATAAGGAGAAATTTCTTCCCTGAGAGAGTGGTCAGGCATTGGAACAGGCTGCCCAGGGAGGTGGTGGAATCTCTGTCCCTGGAGGTGTTCAAGAAATGTGTAGATGTGGCACTTAGGGACATGGCTTAGTGGGCATGGTGGTGATGGGTCGACGGTTGGACTAGATGATCTTAGAGGTCTTTTCCAACCTTTGTGATTCTAAGGTTCTATGATAGCAAGACATTCCAAGAAAATGAATGAAAGAAAGAAACAAAGTATTTCTAGAGACATAGGAGTAACAACATGTTTCTTTCTAAAATAACAAGTAGATAACACAGACAAAATAGTTCCTGCTCATTCACAGATTTCATTGCAAGTAGTTGTTTTGCTTTTTTTTTATACCTAATCCAAGTTCCACTATAACATGTCTGGTGATGATCACAGAATCATAGAATTCTTGGGTTGGAAGGGGCCTTAAAGCCCATCTAGTTCCAACCCCCCTGCCATGGTCAGGGACACCTCCCACTAGACCAGGTTGCTCAGAGCCCCTTCCAGCCTGGCCTTGAACACTTCCAGGGAGGGGGCATGATGTTGCTACTAGCCATGTTTGGATATTTCTGTATTAGTTTTTGAACATTTAAGCTACTGAGTTTTGTGTGAAGTGCAACCTACATAGTGAACAGTCTGGGAGAGCTGCCAACAATAAATTGCAATAATCCTACCTTGTTGTTATAAAGGCATGAATCAAAAGCTCAACATCTTGCTGACACAGCAATCATCTTAACCTTGTTATACTCCTGAGATGGTAATATGAAGTCTTATCAATATTGTTGATATGGCTGTCTGAGGAAAGCTGAGGGTCAAAAATGACTGGAATTTATCATGGAGAGCATTTCTTTGCAAGATGTCCAGCAAAAGAACTGTCAATTCATATTACATTGTCACTGAAATGAGAGATATAGCTGCTTACTTGTGGAACTACACAGCAGCCAAAAAAATTATAGAAAACTCAGTGAAATGAAATAAAAAACAGTATTTACATTTTCGCTGATGATTATCTGATTTTAAGGTTGCCCTGTAGGTCTTTGTAGGCCAAGTACAGTTCTCAACTTTGCTCCACATTGCCTGAAATTGAAAGCTTCTGGGAAACCCATTTCTGGGTTTTTAGAGTTAACTTATCCTAGCAGCTGGGGGAAGAGGTTGTATTTGTTTCTTAAGGAACAGTTTGTGACAAAATCAAATCAGATTGGTCCGGACAATTTCCAGTAACATACTGATAAGCAAATGAAGATTAATGCCTCTTAATTTATGCTTTTTTTTTTGTTTGTTTGTTTGTTTTTCATTACTGTACGTTTTTCTGTATTTATATGTTGTAAAGCATTGCTAGTCCCTTAAATTCTTTCACCCACCAATTTAGTGTTTTTGAGTGAAGAAATGCTTAAATAGCTTCTGAAATGGAAAATAGTTGCCTTTTAGCTGCACCATAACCCCCATAAAGGCTTAAATATTTATTTACGGAATGTTGTCTGTTCTTCATGACCAAACTAGTAATGATACAAATATAAAACTCCAGCCATGGTTGGAACTACTAACATCTCCAGGGTTTCTGATACCAGCTCAAATGCCAAAATATAAATTCTTACCCAAAGATTCAACACTGTATTTCTCTTTGTCCAAAGCATGCAGTGACAGCAATTTCACATATTTTAATTATTTTATTTAAGTCTATATGAATTAGCACAATACTAGACAATAAGCAATTTTAAACCTACTTTACAATATGATGTCTTAGTACTGAAGATGTACAATGGAACCATGGTCGTTCACACAGTAGTAGCACAATTGCAGGGTAATCCTTCAGTCAAAGATTTGTTAATGGCCTCATTAAAAAATTAGTTTCATTTTTAAGGACAGCCATTATTATATCACAAGTGAAAGAATATATATTATGAATTTCTGGTGGATAATTTATATTTTACAGAAGAAAATATACTCAAAAATACTGGATAGATCAGAAAAAAATAATGAAACTTTAAGTTTCCACATATTTCAGCATATTTGTGAAATAAGTTTCCTTCTTAATGACACAATGTTTAACTTTGTGAACAATTACAGATTACACAGTTCTCCTGTTACTTTCTCTTTTGTTGAGTTGCGTAGTTATAATAACCAAAATAAAAGTTGTTGGTATTTGCTTTGTGCAGCATGAATTATCAGGTATCAAATGAGAATTTGTCTCCAATTGAAGATTTTACTAACATCAGTCCAATTGTCAGAGTTGTGGGGAATTGCTGTTGTCCTGTGTCTAGCTAGCTTTCATTCAGAATATAGAAGGTAAGCTGATTTCTTTCATATATCTGATATGCAAAAGATCTGCTCTGGATGTTGCTAAAACTACAGTGCTTCTCCTTGAATACAAGCCACAGGTAATTCGAGCATATTTTCTCTACCTATTCGAAGAGACAGAAATGACATTAAGATGAGTACTGTCCAAATACCCAAGTGCTACAAAAATGAAATCAGGTTTCTGAAGGTAAATATTTTTTTCTTTTTTACTTAATGAAAGCTCTTGATTCTGGATCTTGTAGCTGTGATCCATCATCTTGTAAATCTAGAAAATACTGTAAAAGTGTAGCTCTCTTCTCCATTTTATACCAGTGAGATTTTCTAAGACTTAGAAGGAATCAGAAAAGATATGTCCGGATTTGATATCCAATCCTTCTCTGACACAGAGGTATTTAGTATGTCTCTCAATGTCTTCCAGAGTCAGCGCCTGCGGTGACGGGGTGAGAGAAATCAGGAACGACTCAATATGAGTTATCCAGAAAGCTCCAGTTTATTGCGCAGATACAATTGCTTATATAGCATTAGCTTTGTGACTAAATATATCTTGCGTTTTCATTAGGTTATAATAGTGTCACTCATTAAGCTTTAACCTATGACTTATCCTCTAATTATAATATGTTCCTGCCCTACCCGAATGCTAGCTCCTTATCTTATACTTCAGAGACACTGTGTCCTTGAGGCCTACTCTTTAATCACTGTTTATTACAGAAAGGCCTGTTCGTGCAGCTGCTCTAACATTCATGTCCGTTGTTTACAAGCCGCACTCCCACAAGCACCTGTCAATCCCACAGCAATTCTCAGCTTCAAAAGAAGCTGGAAATGCCTGCTCAAAGTAAATTGTAAGTTAACACAATGAGAAGAAACTCTTTGACCATTGCTGACTCTTTTGGTTGACATTTTGCCCAGACAGAGAAATTTCAGTTTCTCTATCTTCCAGTTGCCTGCTGCACAAGGTCAGAAATTTTACAACAGTAAACCTTACTACACCTTACCGTGATTGAAGCAGGTTATTCGACTTAGCAGAGATAACATTGCTGCCCAAATATATCAGAAGTACTCACACCATAAGGGCATATCTGAAGATGATAAATTTAACAGCAATCTATGATTCTCTAATTAT
>VXAV01006402.1:88532-100467 GCA_013399715.1 Alectura lathami | reverse complement strand
TGATCTCAGAGAATTTAAATGCTCCATAAATTCTTAAGTTTTCACACCTTTCGTTATTTTTCTTACATTGTAGAGTTCTATATTCTGTAAAGAGGAAATGGAATAATAATATGATATTGCATTTTACAATGCATATTGGCTTGCATCATGAGATATTTCATGATGTTTACTCACAGAATAAACCATTTTAGCAGTACTATATGATGCTGTCATGGTTAAACCTAACCTCAACAATACCTAGGAAATATCTACTAATTTGTGAGATCTGACATTTAGGGAATATGGGGCCCCAATTCCCTACCTAACATTACTGCCAGACTGGAATTATAATCACAGTAACATGTACTTTAGTTGTATGTAGAAAAGGTTCTGGAGTTTGTATTCTCTTTCTTTTGTTATACCAATTATATCCGTAAGGTGGAAAATCAGGCTTTAGTTATGATGATAATCATTAAAAATGCTGTTTATAATTACTACAATAAGATAGCAATATTGCATGTCAACTTCATTTAGAATAGAGCAAAGTTAAGGAATTAGGAATTGAATTTAGTAAATATTGTCTTTTTTGTTGACTAAAATCTCTTTCTTTAAAGAAACAGCCTACATATGGTTACTGCATAATAAATGTTCTCTACATAGAGAATAGAGAATATTATTCTCTACATAGAGAAAAATAGCTTCTATTCTCAACTACTTAGAAAAATAATTATGTGATCTGATTANATAGACTTGAAAGAGAAAAGCTTAAGAAGCAAATTCCTTTGATTTCTTTGTGGGCTCAGTTCTGCACTGCTTTATGCGTCTTTAATCCATCATAGTTGTACTGCAGGCTTCAGTGGCAGCAAGGTAGCCTCTGACAACTTCTGGCAGTTATGGCACTATATATATGTATGTATATATATGTATACATACAGCTGAGGCTTAAACTATTGCAAAAATAAAAAAAAATAGTTAAGTGACTGAGTGAAAAAGCAGGTATAGCACACTTACCATGATTCTTAAAGTGATTGCCTCTTACTCCAAAGCTGTTTTTACTCTGCAAAATTAAAAGCACAAGAAAATTTATAATCAATTTCTTTCCTTTCCCCTTTATGTTTTCTAGATCCTCAGTCTATTTGGTATAGGAGCAGAAAGCATCCATGCTCTGCTTATGTAAAAGCTACACATCCGTGGTCTGAGCTTTGTCCTTCAGTGTCACTTAAAATGAGAAGCTTTCCTAAATGGCATGCTCCCACCCAAACAGAAATTAAGTCAGAAGAACACAAAGGCCTCATAACGTGTGATCAATCGATTGCAGCAGTGACGCTGACATCCCACACAATTCACATAGGACAACTTCTGTCACATGCTGATGCAAAAGAGACTAGAAAGTTTCAGAGTTTTCAACAACAGATATTTCTAGATTTACAAATTTTAATGTCAAAAAGTCTCTCTATCATCATCCAACTCAACCTCAAAACAAACATGTAGCTGTGCTACATTTCTGAGGAACATGTTGGCTCTTGTTGTTTGTTGCATCAATATGCTGAGGCACCTTTGTTTTCTAGCACTACCCAGGGCAAGAACTGGCACTTTTTTGAGACCCATAGCAAGGGAAAGCAAATAGACACTCCAAGGACAGCTTGTCTTATGCCAAAGTGGTTATTTGAAAGAAGTTATATGAGTCACACCTAGAAGTGCCTCATTCTTTTCATCAACCATAAAGGAAGCTTAGAAGGAATAGTTCAGATATACACATAGGTGTTATTCACATCAAAAGTCAAACTAAATGAATACCTCCCAAAAAATCTTTTTGTGGACTATAACTGGATTTGGTTCAAAACTGTCGTTGCATTGCTGTGGTTTATGATAAGGCTTCATAACATGACAAACTTTGCAAATAATCCTCTATATATGGAAAATATAAAAGGTCACCTGTAACTATAGGAGTTTGGTGATTTCTGCTTTGGATAACTTTTGAATTTTATTATTTTTTTAAATACTTATTTGATACAATCAAACCAAATGAAATATTGGTTAAAGCAGCCTTACAAATCTATTTCAGCAAAGAACACATAACAAAAGCATAGCATGCAATACATACTAAAACTGTTGATTTGGAGCAAGTTAGAATATATTAACTGTTCTTTTACAGACTACAAAATATTTGTGCTTATGAAAGCAGTATGCTTTGAAGCAATATTTAATATCATAGAAGAAGCAGAAATGAAACTGTAAAAGGTATATAGATAAATCAAAATGGTAACATCTCTAAGTCATTTGTTTACTACACTTTACTTCTCTAAATTGGAATATTTTTAATTTCCTCAACATATTCACTATAAATGGTATGTGAGATTGATATTTTATAGTCAATGGACTACGCAGGAAATAAAAAAATATGCTGATACAGCATTCTTTTCAAGAATTTTTTCATTTTCTTCTCCCTCATGTTATCAGAAACTTGACTTGCTTTAAAAGCTGGTAAAATTAACTATAGAACTCTCTTTCTGTACTCACATCTTCATAATTTACAACCTACCTGGCAAGCTCGGGAAGTCATTTCACATCAGGTTCAACTTGTGTAGATGTTAAAAACAATCTTATCTTGTTTTATTAAATGAAACAAGATTGTGCAAGACCTTCAGCTGAAACGAACTAAAATATGTGTAGTTTCAGAGTACTGTTAATAATGTCTGTTATCTGTATTTATTGATTAGATGAAAAAGCACTGTTTTATTTCAGAACTGCAGAGGAATTAATTTTCTTTAATCTCAGTGCTATGTTTTTCATGAGAACTGTATGTCACTAAAGTCAATACTGCTAGATTAATTATGATATTCAGAATTTCTAAGAATTTAAATCAACAATATTAATCCTGTAATGTTAATTACAAAGGCATTTTGCAAACTCACATAATTTATCAGGATCAAGTTTTAGTTATAACACAGCAAATAATTTATTTTTCTGTCCTTTTTTAAAAATGAATTTTGGAAGGATCATCATAATACAAAATGGCCTTCATAATTGTTCAGAATTTATATAGTTCCAGGATTAAAATCCTATTTTAAAAATGAATTGGGGACTTAGGAGTATGAAATGCTTTCAGATTTACCAAGGCTTATTAGTTCCAGTTCAACACTATACTAATGTGACTATACTTTTTCTGCACAAAATTGGCTTGCAACCAGCCAGCTTAGAGCCCAGCACAATCAGGAACGGCTGCAGCAGTCCATGGAGGTACAGAGTTCCACACTCAGTATTTAAAAGTGACATTCAAAGCAGCCACTGCAGCACTGAGGATGGATGTTGGCCCCTCCTGTAGCACACACATTCAGAACAGAGATTATCAATTTGCATTGTCATGCTGGTCAGTATATCTTGCACACATTTTTCTCGGCCTTTATGAATGGTGCACCACAAAATATTTTTGGAGGAAGCACATACAATACCTTATACTCTGTGTTTGGTGGTGGCTGGAATAGACCTGATAGATGAAATACGTACCACACAGCTTAATCAAGGTTTTTTGCTTTGTTTTGTTTTAATGCAGTAAGCTTATCATTAAAAAGAGGATATTCAATCCATGGAAATCACTGGTTTTTAAATCTTCATGCCACAACTACTGTTTCTTTTGGGAAACACGGACTGTTTCTTGAGGTCTTCCATAGACAACTTTGACTGGAGAAAGATTACACTCAGAATCACATTTTTCGGAAGGTGAGTGCCTTGCTTCAGTGTCACACCTATGGCTCCTATGTAGTCCTAGAGTCCCCCTCAATGGCAGGCAGCCAGAATTTAAGAGAGATCACTGATCTCTTAAACACAGATGCCTCAGAAACAATGATAGCAATTGGCTGAATGTGGTCATGAACTATTTCCAAAGTGTGGTTGACTAAAGATCTAGACAGACATCTACAAATATTTCCAAAAGCACAAAGACAAAATGATAACTTCTCTTAGTCAGGCCTGAAAATCACCCATCCGCTTTTAATTTTGTATTAAAATGAACTGGTGAAAAGGCTAAAATAATGGGAAAAAAAAGCAAAGAGAAGTGGTTCATCCAAATATACCATAGTTCCAAGATGAAATAAGAAACTATTGGAAAAAGTGTTTATGGGCTGAATATCATTGTAGTTTACCTGAATGAGCCTTTTCCTCCACAACAACCAAACTTAATTTTCTATAATGAAAGGACAAAGATGACTTCTACATCTTTGTTTCCAGGTGTTGAAATCAGACTACTTCAACATGAGATGCATTAGTTGCAAGAGGGAAACATTAATTTGTCACAACTGAGGAAATGGTTTTTTTTTTTAGGACATTATTATTTCCTTCAGCTATACTGGGAAATATCTCTTTGGCACTATCAGAAGAGAAAATACAATAGAAATGGAAGATCAGTAAAATATATTTTCTTTAGCTGTATGCATAAAATATGAAATATTTCAGGCCAGTTCCTGCTACTCCAAATAATAATAGAAGACTTTATGAAATATTTGAAGACTGATCCTCTCAGTTATTTAATGCCTCTGTTTGACACGCATTAATTGGAAGGACATTAAGCATTGAGCATAAAGAGTACTAATCCATGGCCATAGAGACAGCTTTTGAAAGTTGATACTGAGGGAATATGCAGAAAATGTATTTTAATGGTATGCTAAAAAACAAGAATTAATTTAATAGCCAATATCTTCATCTTAGGAAATGAAATGACCTTTGGCATGCTGTATTAATATTTAAGAGGAAGAAAGTGGTCATATTGCTGCTCCTGGAACCTAGGACAAGAATTTTTATGGCTATAGTCTTTAAAACTATGCTATAATCCAAGGGTACCTTTCCTCAAAGGATGATTCCTTCCTCTGTGTAATTGACAATTCTGTCCAAACATTTTGAATGTTTATGAGCTATTGATCTAGCTGACACAGCACAAGCTAAGCTTCATGTAAAATCTATACTCAAATCAAATTAGAGAATAGGTGAGTGACTCATAAAACATCTACCAACTGTAGTGTACAGAAAAAAAAAAAAAAAAAAAAAGAAACTGCATTAAATTGGGATGCAGATCTAGCAATTACAGAAGGAATCAGCTGACGAACTTTTCCACTGCAAATCTGAGATTCATCAAGTTTCTCTTTTCTCAAGGAGAATCAATTTCTGCATTGCTTACAGCTGTTTTCCATCGAAATAGAAATTCTTCTGTACTGAGGAAAAATATATTTTTTAAAATCATATTTCAAGGCACAGCCAGAAGAAAAATTATTTAAGATTTTTGGAATATTTAAATGTTATGTTTATAAACAAATCCTTCACAGTATGATAGATATCTCTACATTTTTTTTTTTACGTTATGACTAAATCTGGCACATTGTGGATCTTGCACTAAGTAATTTGCCTCTGAACAAAGAAGGAATTTCTAACAATATGATATACAAATATGTCAGAGATATACAATAAGACTTGTGGCCTAATAAATTAGATTGAAATGAAGGTGATATGGAATTTAACAGAGGCTTATCAATACTTGATACTAAATGGAAGTGTTAAAAAATTAATATCCCAACAGCATAGCATCTTAACATTTTAGTAGAACATTACCACAGTACATAGTGTGTGGTCTAAATAGCTACAACATTTCAAAAAAGTCATCACATATTAAAACAATGACTGTATTTCTCATTTTAAATGCATAATAATTTCATGGAGCACTAGAAAGTCATCTTCCCTGCAGTGATCATAGAATACAGAAAACAGAGGGTGTAGATTGTCATGCTTCATTGATTAAATTTTTATTACACTTAATGTTATTTAAATGATTGCAGAGCACACTTGAAAAACTGGTGCTGCATCCTTGCCCAGAACACTTAATGAAAGGCTGTGACTAGAGCAGTGAAAAATTTGCTAAAGGCTGTACAGTTATTGGCATAGATTGCAGTCCTTTTTTCTGTTATTATTGTATTGCATTTTCAACTAGCAATATTTAATGACAGCTGAGAAAATAAGGAAATATAAATAATGTTACATAAATCTTTTTTTTTCCCCAAAAAATAAAAATTACATTTTGGAATGTGAGTTATGGGCATAAAAAAAAAATGTAACTGAGACTTTCCTAAGGACTGTTTGGATTTTTTGGAAACATTCATCTAAAAAAATAAAAAAGGAGGGTTGGCGGAGTGGGAAGAAAGAAACTGCTACAGTTTTTAATGGTCACAGATATCAAAAAGAACAAAGGTCTTTACAGTCCCCTTCCACTATCCAGAATGAGGCCTTCTGTAAGATACACAAAATTTGAAGAATTCATTGGTTTTTGCTTTCCAAAGTTTAAGTAGCCATGAAAGAAAATCCCGAAAGATCAGAAAAGCTGTGAGAAAAATCATCTAAGAAACCAGTTCTGAGCAAACAGGTGACAAATAGCAAGAATCACAGAATCACAGAATCATAGGATGGCTTGGGTTGGAAGGGACCTCAGAGATCACCTAGTTCCAATCCCCCTGCCATGGAGAGGGCTGCCAACCACTAGCTCACCAGATCAAACTGCCCAGGAACCCATCCAGCCTGGCCTTGAACACAGCCAGGGATGGGGCAGCCACAGCTTCTCTGGGCAGCCTGTGCCAGCACCTCACTACTCTCTCAGGGAAGAATTTCTTCCTGATGTCCAACCTAAACCTCCCCTCTTTCAGTTTTAGCCCATTCCCCCTTGTCCTACCATTATCCACCCATGTAAAAAGTCGGTCCCCCTCCCACTTGTAAGCTTCTTTTAAGTACTGGAAGGCCGCAATGAGGTCTCCCCGGAGCCTTCTCTTTTCCAAGCTAAACAATCCCAACTCCCTCAACCTTTCCTCATAGGAGAGGTGCTCCAGCCCTCTGATCATTTTGGTGGCCCTCCTCTGGACCCGCTCCAACAGCTCCACATCCCCTCTGTACTGGGGGCCCCAGGCCTGGACACAGCACTCCAGGTGAGGCCTTCCAAGGGCAGAGTAGAGGGGGACGATCACCTCCCTCTCCCTGCTGGCCACCCCTCTCTTGATGCAGCCCAGGATGCCATTGGCCTTCCTGGCTGCAAGAGCCCACTGCCGGCTCATGTCCAGCTTTTTGTCAATCACGACGCCCAAGTCCTTCTCCACAGGGCTGCTCTCAAGGAGTTCTTCTCCCAGTCTGTACACACACCTGGGATTGCCCCGACCCAAGTGCAACACCTTGCACTTGGCCTTGTTGAACCTCATCAGGTTCTCGTGGGCCCACTTTTCCAGCCTGTCCAGGTCCCTCTGGATGGCATCCCTTCCTTCAGGGGGATCAACTGCACCACTCAGCTTGGTGTCATCAGCAAACTTGCTGAGGGTGCACTCGATCCCACAGTCTAAGTCGTTCGTAAATATGTTGAAGAGCACCGGTCCCAAGACGGACCCCTGGGGGACACCACTCATGACCGGCCTCCACCTGGATGTAGAGACATGGACTACAACCCTTTGGCTGCGACCCTCCAGCCAGTTCTTTATCCAACTAACAGTGCACCGGTGTATATAATATATATAGCAAGCAAAAGCAGTTCTGTGTTTTAGTGAAATAGGATTTGGGCTTTAATGAATACAAGAGTAGAATCATAGAATGGTTTGGGTTGGAAGAGACCTTAAAGATCATCTAGTTCCAATCCCCTTGCCATGGGCAGGGACAATAGATTGCATGGAACCTCCAATACTATCAGAATGGACCTGTACCACCATGAGTCACTAGTTATCAAAACAACACAACAACATACTTGGGTATATGAAACCTTTTCGCATTTTTCAGGTACAGATGGATCTGTTGAAAGTCATCTGTAAGCTCACAACATTCTGTTCGTATATTGAAAACAAAGAAGATAAGGCTTAGTGTTATATATGTATACAGTAAATGGATTATTTCATTTTAAATCTTACATTTTAACTGAATTTTGGTGGAAATTTATATTTGCCATGTTTTCATGAAAAAGGAATGAGATCTAGTGGCAGATCAAATTAGTTACTACTCTGTAGCAGTAGTGAAGGACACTATAAGTAAATCCATCATCTGGTTGCAGTGGTATGGAATCAAATGGAATAGGTACTGGTAACATTTATCAGTGTGATTCAGTTTCCTCCTATCAAAGCAATTACTGACCACATCTCTTTCTTTAGCAACATATATAAGGATATATCTGCAGGACTGGATCTGAGAGAAAATAAAATGCAAAAGCAGCACTTTCTCAAAACAAAATATTTAAAATCACTAGCAAATATGACCTCAGCAAATAAATAAATAAATAAGTGCATATATAAATAAACAAAAATACAGCAAAAAAAAGTCTGTACATATGTTTTTGTACATACAAAGAAAAAAAATAAACTCCACTCTACAACATTCCAAACAATTCTCATTTTGCAATTTAATTTTTGCTAACCTGTGCTGGTTTTAGAAATACTTTTTTATGACAGGGTAACTAGGAAAGCTTTCAGATTCACAATTTTTTTTTTTTTTCTAAATTATGTAATTCTTTTTCAGCCCCAATATGCAATGGAAATAGATCATTTTGGAGTAATGTCCTCAAGCTGTGCCAGGGTAGGTTCAGGCTCAATATTCGGAAAAACATCTTCTCTGAAAGAGTGGTCAGGCATTGAAACAGGTTGCCCAGGGAAGTGGTAGAGTCTCCTTCTCTGGAGGTGTTCAAGAAACATGTAGATGTGGGACTCAGGGATGTGATGTTGGATTGACAGTTGGACTAGATGATCTCAGAGGTCTTTTCTAACCTTAATGATTCTATGATTTGGGAAACTGCCACTTTTGTACTCATTTTGTGCTTTTTATTTGTTTTAAATGGCTTTAAAAATGTTTAAAAATAGAATGACCAATACAATAAGTAACATCATCCAATGATATGGCCACTTCTGAAAATTTAGATCAAAATATTGGAGACATCAGGTTTTGAAATCTGGTATTTTGTGAGATTATGCATTATTTTAATGAAAATATATTTGTAGCCTGTTCTCAAATATGCAGTGGTTCACTGGAGTAGGTCTTGAGCTATGGTTGGTAACATAGATTACTGGGTCACTGCCATTTCAGATAGGAGAAAGAAAGGCAAAAGAGAATTCAATGCAGTGTCAAACCAAAGGCAAACTTATCCATTGAGCTTCTGCTAATTTCCTTTTTGACTTCAGAAATGTGCAGCATTAACAGGCAAAAATCACTGTCTTTAGTTGATGTTGAAGGAAACATGCTGTGAATAGTGATCAGACCCCCTCAAACCTCATTTGTTGCCAAAACCCGACTTGCGTTGCAGTTTTGATAAATTACAGCAATTTCCAAACGCGTGATTGGGATCTGAGAAAATATGGCATGTGTTGTCATGGCTGATACACAGCTGAAGACTGTCAGTAAAATGTAAATTCATAAATGCATTATTTTTTATACTTCAGTTGATTTCTTCACAGAATATTGGCAGGTATATTTTGCCTGTTGTTTTAATCTCTATTTTTACAAACAAGACGTTTTATGAATGGTTCTTTTGAAACTAATCTAGGCATGATGACAAACCTTCCAAAAAGACTAGCTGATAAGAATTATGTTTGTATTACATTTTATCTAAACATTATTAAACTTTTACTTTGAAATTATTTCAATGTAATTTCATCCATTTGTGTGCAACTTCATCAGACAGATTGGATGAAAACTAACAACTGATTGGTCAAACACTTCTCTGGTCCTAATTAATGAGCAACCTGTAGAGTGGAACAATAAATTCTCTGTATCCCCCATACAAGTACTCCACTTAATAAGTATGTCAGTTCAAGATTTCATAGGCCTCACAAAAGCTCAGGGCTTTTTGTGAAATCTTCATAACTCACTTTAAACCTGGCTATTGACTGCATATGTAAATTACCATTTCTGTACACAAACACAGCATGAATGCCTAAATAGGGAGATCTGTTAATGCTGAGTGATCATAAATAATGCATACATAGAAATATCCATCCAAAGCAAGCTCTCCATAACACGTTTAGAACTATTGGTTTTTAAGTGCAGTTTCATAAATAATTGAAATTTTTGTCTTAAAAATTTAAATTAATCTATACATATTCCTCTATTGTAAGAGTCTTGCTGTTACCCTTGCATGGGGCATAAAGGACTCCAGTTATAACTTCATCTCCAGACAATGCCACAGTTGCTGTTAGAGCTCTTAGGTAGGGCACTGAATGTCATTTTTTCTAAACAGAAGAATCATAAAATGGAGTTAAATTCTGAAGGTTCTTATATACAGATAAATTATTTTCACTTTTTGCTTCATTAGTTCTTTCATATCCTTGGTTATCTACTTTTGTCTACTTATCACCTTCCTCCACCAAATGCTAATACAGTTCTGGTCTCTTTGCCTGCCCTCCATTTCTCTTCTCATCATGTCAACTTGAATCTAAAAATTTCTCTTAGATAGTACATCACATTTCTAGGTGTTCTGAAGTCACTTTCTTATAGGAAATCTATTAACCTGGAATGATGGGGAAGTAACATCTATTTAGGTAACCCTTTAGCAAGCTTCCTTGTGTTCTATTATTGATCTGATGGGTCTCAAATGGCAAAACTGCCTAATTATCATCCAAAATAAGAATATATATATATATATGTATAGATTACATAAGTTGAAATCTATTATCAGAAAAAATACCTTCCCAGTCTGAAATCAGAAATACACTATCTGAAGATTTAATCCTCTCTAGCTGAAGTTAATGCCAATACATCTCTTTTTAATGAGAAAAGACTAAGGTTCAATTTTCAAGTGCTGAAGAAATTTGATGACAGAATTAATCAGCATCTCTTTTAATTTATTGCAGCTATTTTGCCAGAGCAGATGAATCTAATTTGGCTGTAAACCTTTGGCTTCAGCTTAGTATTGGTAAATCTTTGCCTGTGCAGCAGTGCTAGACAACCATTTAGTACGCTGGCATAGATGTTCTGATGAAAGTTAATCCCATACATTCATTTAACTCAGAAACTTCTTACAAAAAAAAATTAAGCATTACATTATATCAGAAATGTTTATGTGGTATACACCCTAACTTTGTAAAAGTGACTGCCTCCATATTTTCTCACAATTTCCAAATCCTCAGACAGCAACACTTGCTTAGTTTCAACCAGCTGACATAAGAAAACTGTCAGTGAGGCATACTGGAAATTAGTGTTTACATAATGAATAGTGTGGACTTCCAGATGCTGGAAAGACATGCATTTCAGACATGCATTTCAATGCACTTCAATGATAGCAGTCACTAACACAGGTTTTTCAGCTGACTTCAAACAATAACTTTTGTGCCAAATAAGGAGAAAGTTGTTAAACAACCCTTTCTCTCCCCCCTATTTTTTTCATTATTATTTTCAGCTGGAGGTACAGCCAACACCTTGTAAACAGCTCTTTTCTTACTATTCACAACAACTCTGCTGAGCAGAGGGAAACAATCAATTTCCAATATCGTATTTTCTCTGTGTTGCAAAGGATCTCTTTTGAGTATCTAAATAGATACATACCCTTTTACCCTGGAGGTAAGACCTGTCCCAGATACGGTTATAATGTATCTAAAAGAAGATGTAAGCATCTCATTTTTGCAGTAGTTAGCGTATTAAAAAGGTACAGATAAAGTTCTTACCTGTAATGTTTCTGGGGTTGCTTTGCTACTTCACAAACAGAATGAATGGGACACAGTAAANCGTTGGGGTCTACAAGATAGAGAACAAAGTAGATTATGAAGGACCTGGATTTTATTATCCAATCTGCTACACTTTTCTCAGCTGCTTGATTTCAGCCAAGTTACTTCACAAGTTGTGTCAAGTCCCATCTGTCTTGACTGTTTCGAGACATTCTAAAGGGCTGAGATTCTGAGCTGCTAGAAAGAAAGATCGCCACTGCAATAATACACCCAGAAGACTGCTGTAACACTTGGATGTGGAGGGT
>VXAV01006402.1:57144-69429 GCA_013399715.1 Alectura lathami | reverse complement strand
AATACACCAACAACACAAAAAAAAAAAAAAAAAAAAAAAAAACCACTAAATTTTAGTGGTTGAGTCATTTCCACATAAGTAGAAAATACGGCTAAAACAAACCATTAGACAAAGTCTGTAACAACTGCAATCCATGACAGGGACATAAGGAAAACCAATTAGATCCACAAAGTGCATCTCTCGTCACTGTCTGCAGGCTCTAAAGAGAATGGATTGTTTCATTTCCTGGATTCATGGATCCCTAATGAAGTATAATTGTATCTCCATGATGGTTTCATGGTAACTGAAGGAGAATACATAGGAAACCTACTTCTGAAAGGAAAGTTTTAAAATGGGTTGTGATCAAGGTAGTTACAAATATTCTTCTCACCATCATTTCCAACATCAGTCTAATCTTTTCAGAGTATAGAGACATAGGAATAATGAGCAATGTGATATATATAATATATAAATGTTAATCTGTTCATAACTTGTTGCAAACAGGTCATATTTTTAACATGATCACAGATTTTAATTAGCTTTCTATGCCAGCATAAAATCAGCCTCAAATTTTCATGTTACAAGTCATATTTTCTATACCATCTCTCTTCGTTTTTCTTCCTGGGTGCTAAAACAGTAGGGAAGGTTCTGAATTGAATTTTAAGAATATAGTGTTTTTCTTGTAAGAAGATTATGTAATAGCTCGAATGACCAAAAAGAAGGAGTTTCCCTCCATGGATAGGATCTGTGCAGCATAAAATCACAGAATCAAAGAATGGTTTGTGTTGGAAGGGACCTTTAAAGATCACCTAGTCCAAGCCAGCAACACCCCCCCACACACACACAATGGGCAGCGACACCCTCTAGCATGCCATGGAAAAATCTGCTTACGGTCCATCCAATGCTGCATGAATGGGAGGTTCCCAGCATCTGGAGGAATGTAAGTTTTACTCACTATATCTATATTCCTTTTCTTATTCTGTCGAAGTAGATATTTTATGAAGTCATTTACTTCTGAGCCTTTACTACAGAGATCCAGAAAGAACTCTGAACTGCCTCTCTCTGTCTCTAACTCCTTCCCTGCTGCCCAGTGCAAAGTAGGCCTTACTTCTCTTTTCATTTCTTCTTTTTTCATACCAAAATTGTTAATTACAGATGCAGAGAAAAACGTCAGGCCTTTTCTATCTTTCTATATCTCCATAGGCAAATTAATTTTTCTGTCTCTGATGCTGTACAACAGAGATTTGGGCATTGAAAAGAAGAAGCTGCAAAGCAAAAGTGGTTTAAACTATGTTGCTTTCTTCATGACAGTGGACAATTAGGATCTCACACACTCCCTTCAGTGATTGTGGCTCAGTAGCTTCTTATGCTGTGAAAATGTAACCTCTTTTGATTACATCACTGTAATGCTAGACCTCCCTTTACACTGCTGAAGCAGCAGCAATTAACCTTATTGTTCCTGTACATGTAATTCGCAGGGGTTTTGACCTCTCTTTACTTGGCCACACAGTTTAAGCAGATGCTAACATAAATCAAAGTCTACCCTGAAACCTCTTCTAATTTCTTCTGTGGAGGAAGAGTTTTCACAGTATTTTGAATAACCACAGCCTAACTTCCTTCACTTTCTTTTCTTTCCTAAAGAAGGATCAGGCGGAATCTCACCAATGTGTACAAACACGTCAAGGGAGAATGTAAAGAAGACAGAGCCAGGCTCTTTTCAGTGGTGCCCAGTGCCAGGAGAGGAGACAATGGGAACAAATTGAAATGCAGGAGGTTTCCTTTGAACACCAGGCAGCAACGGCACAGGCTGCCTAGAGTCTGTGGGGGTCTCCTCCTTGGAGATCTTCAGAAGCTGCCTGGATGTGCTCCTGGGCTCCGTGCTCTGGGTGTCCCTGCTGGAACAGGTGTTGGAGCATATGAGCTCCAAAGATCCCTCCCAACCTTAGCCACACTGTGATTCTCATCCTTGGCGGAATGCCTGTCCTTCCTATTTTGCCTAGTTTTTTCCTATAGTTTTTTTTCTAGGTGAACAGAAGAGCCTGAATGACCCTGGCTGAGAAACATGCGGGAAGGAGAATCTTGATAAGTCTGAAATTCAATGACTAGTGGATTATTATCATATTATCATAATAAATCACAAATACATTTAGAAAAATCTCATATTTGGTAGTTGTTAATTATCGCATTACATTTATGCAACAGTCATCCCTCAAAGAGCCACCTATTCCCAACACAGTAAACATTTTCTCATTCACCGTTTAGAAAAACCTAGCCACTTTAGGGTCATAAAATATTCTTGGGTTCTAGCAGATGATCCTTCATGTCACATATTCCAACTTATATATTTCTTACACACAAAAATTTTGTTGACAGTCCTCAGAGGTGTCACAGGTTAAATGACTGCAAGAAAAGTATGCTCACATCTCCCCATGTCTGTTTAGTGTCTGCTCTGGAGCAATTGCCTTTGGATATACGAAAGTACTGAGAAAAAAGCACAATCATTCTGGCAACTTAGAGAAAATATGCATTAAGAAACAGCCATATTCGTTCAAAATCTATTTGCTATACAGCTCTGCTAGATGACTGGTTATATTGTAATTCTTGTGTGTACATGAAAAAGAAATATATAGTTTCATACATCATTTTGTTATTTTGAATTTTAAATTTACTTTTGCAAAATAATGTTTTAGCTCTCAACACAAACTATGCATGCTAACCATCTTGTTTTTTACACAGTTTCTTTGTAAAATGCAATTTGTCTAAGCCTCTGCAATTACCTCTGTAGCAAAGTTAAACTTCACTGCTTTTCAAACACTTCAGTGTTTTACTTATTTTTGTAGAGAATTATGGAGGTGGCTCTGACTGAATCAAATTATGCTCCAAAAGCTTTTGAAGAGAAGTTCAGTCTCTCCAGGCATTCAGAATTCTCTTCTGCAGGCACAAAAAGCTGAAGGAAAGGTTTAATCAGCTTTGATCAAAGGATCTCTCTTCCAGTGTCCAGATTTCCCAGAACTGGAGTAATAAACATTAACACAGTCAGTAATGTATACATTTAAAAGGAAAATAATTCTAGGGGCTTTTTTATTTTAGGATATGTGTGTATAATCTACATTTCTAAATCTGCACACATAAGTCAATACCACTATATCTCATCAAGTGACTTAATGCTTCTATAAACCATTAGAATTTCAATAAAATGTCACATTTAGAATTCACAATTGAAAGATGTAAAATGGAAAATAATAGAAGTAGACATTATAGCCAATCATGAAAGTAGAAATTAGAACAGGCATTGATGGGAAAATAAATACCATAACTGTTTTTTTATAGCTGGTAATTTGTGCATTTCAATCTTTGTTGGCTTAAATTCTTTTAGCTTCCCTGAATACGCTGTTTTACTCCATCAGATTCCAGTTCTATGGTTAAGATCCTACCACAAAAACCCCAGACACCCACTGAAATCAACAGAGTTCTTCTTGGGCACCACAGCTCTGCTCTACATCGTTAGCTTGAAGAGTTTGTATACTTTTGGCTGCCTAGTAGTACAAAGCAATTCCACTAATCCCAAGGCAAAAAGCTTCTTAGCATTGTGGTGGTTGGAATTATTACTTTTGAGCAGATTTCTTGGTAAGCTGAAATTTTGCTTGAAAGGACCAAGAAACGTATGAAAAATTGTTGCTGAAGTGTCCCAACTCTCTATTTAATACATCCATGAATACAATCAAAAACATTGACATCCTAATGTTCAGCATTTTTGTTCAAACTATTGATTTATCATCAAGCCAAGCTTCCACTGCAGTACTTCCACACTGCTCACAGAAAAATCACCGTAGCTAAGCCCAAACTATGTTTGCTTCTCCTCAATCTTGTAATGCTGTCAATTCCTCCCTGTACCACAGCCAATTATTTCCACTAAAGTATCAATTTTCAAAAAGCACATAAATTTCAGTCATCAGATTCCTTTTTTTAGCAAGAAGTCTATGGATATGTGTGGGAGATACTCTCATGTTTAGCTGTCTGAATTTAGAAATGTCTCAATGCGAGAAGAGTAGAGAACCAAAAACTTTATTTTGTGTCACTGAAGGCTGTAAATTTGATACAAATGTTGAAAAAACTGGTATTTATTTCAATAGCATATTATTGGCAGATGTACCTTCTTAGTGAGATGAACCATTATCCGTTTGCCTTTAGAAACCAGCGTGAGTGTAAACCAAGCCAAGCTTTGAAAATAGACTATAAGTGTTCATGTTATGCTGGTCTTCATTTTAGACACAAAGTTGTGTGCCCTAGTAAGCTGCTTTGGACTTTTAGAACTCTCATCCAAAATGTTAAGTAAACTCAGCTCCTCAGAATGATTATCAAAGACATCATATTCTCTATACTGTTAGGGTTTACTTAAAATCTTGATGTTTTTCTGTCAGCTGAAGTAATGTATTTCCAGTATATTGATTGTATAACGTTTGTTTTCTTAAGTAAAGTTTCTTTTTTCTTTTCTTTTCTTTTCTTTTCTTTTCTTTTCTTTTCTTTTCTTTTCTTTTCTTTTCTTTTCTTTTCTTTTCTTTTCTTTTCCTTTCCTTTCCTTTCCTTTCCTTTCCTTTCCTTTCCTTTCCTTTCCTTTCCTTTCCTTTCCTTTCCTTTCTTTTCTTTTCTTTTCTTTTCTTTTCTTTTCTTTTCTTTTCTTTTCTTTTCTTTTCTTTTCTTTTCTTTTCTTTTCTTTTCTTTTCTTTTCTTTTCTCTTCACATCCATTTCTGCAATTAAAATGTTACAGGGTGGTTTTTTTTGTTTGTTTTGGCAGCTTTATGTTTGATCTTTTTTTTTTACATTCAAGATGCTTTTCAGGTGATATGGAATAACTTCATCTACTAAGCTACAGAATTGCGCTAATCAACCAAGATACTTACAGCTTTTGAAGTAGCCACAGGAGGCTTCTCCTATCATTTCTTTATCACAACAAAAAATACTGGAAATTTTAATAAAATATTCCATATTCCTATTGTTTCCTGACAAAAACATTCTGTCCTACTTATAAATTTTATTCAATGTCTCCGCTTTGCTTTATGATAGAGCTGGAAGGGAGAAAGCTGAAGATCATATTTCCATCTTCCTGAGTGGGGGAACTCAAGGGGCACACAACCTGCTGATGGTGCACCATGTCACTTGTAAGGTCACCTGTGAAGAAAAATTGGATGGGAGGTTGTATGCTGTGTAGTGAAGTACAACTTACAATGAAATTTGAGTGACAGCAGTCATATAAGGTAATATGTGTAGAAATGAGAGCTACTGCCTCATAATTTTTTCAAAAAAATGATTCCCAAATATTCTGGATTTGCATCTAATATATGAAATAGCATGACATTCTTCTCTCGGTTTAGAGGCATGAAGTGTAGGGAAAAAAAAAAATGGAGGCCAGAGTAACTTTAAAGTTATTCATCCTTTTACTTCATCCTTTTACATTACCTACAATACACATTTTGTCAACATGGTCACTTGACCTGTAGCACTATTGAAAACAACCAGGACAAGCTACAAGACAAAAGAGAACACATATGAGCTCACCAGAGTATAAACTCCAACTGAAAGCACATAGAGATGAACTAGTTACTCCTGGGGAAGTGGTAGAGCTTACACAAACAAATCTTTACTCAATATCTGATTGAATTAGTAACCTTATCTATTGATCATCTGTAATACTCTATAAGCATACTGTTCATTATTTAATTATATCCAAAAGATACATTATACTTACATATTACTGTGGAAGAATATTTTATATACTGTACAAGTACAAGGTAATTCCTATTTGCCTACAACTTGTTAGCAGTTCAGATGCATATAAAAAAGCAAAGCTGAAAGCTTTGGACTGTATTGAGCTCCTTTTCAAGTTGGATGGACGACTTGCACACCCAAATTGTACCTGGAATATCAGGTAAGGTACTTCTTGGATACATCACCTTGTTTCCTTGAAAACACCTACATGTGCCAAAAGTTCTACTATATAAAAATGGTTTGTTAATATTCCTTTTTAGTAAAGATCTCTTCTGTCTAATGGGCCAAGGAATTACAAGTTATTTTGGATTTTAACTGGCCATTCCCTCTTTCTTCTTTTTTTTTTTTTAATACTGGAAATTTAATGTGGCATAGAGTTATGTGTGATTTCATTTCAGCTGAAGTGTAAGGAAGAAAGTGACAGTCATTGGAACAGCAAAAAGGAGAGTGCAATGACCACCAGAGGATTCATGTATGTTACATACTGAAACATAAAGTCTATCTAAAGCCAGTGGGGGTGAGATGCTTAGCTCTGTGAAAGGAGAGACAGATCTATACAAAGACATCCTTATCTGAAGCTAACTGAACTGCCAAATGTACCTCTGTCTTCTAGTGTTGTTGGAAAAATACTGTATGTTATCATGTCTTTATGACTGCATATTATACATAAAATAAAGATGTTATATAAGTGCTTAAATATGTAATGTATATACACATATACAATAAAGGTTTTCTACCTTATCTAAGCCTAAATCTCGGTCTCATTAGTAGCACTTCCTTACTGTTACGAGTAGTTTAGCTATGTAAGGACAAATGAGAAACAAAGAGAACTCTCAGAGTGTAGGACACTATTTCAGAGCCAAAATGTTTCTTCAAACCAAAAAACAATGATGTGTTTGATGTAAATCAAGGGGGTGTTAGCTGACAGTTGGCAGACTTGAGCCAGCAGTGTGCCCAGGTAGCCAAGAAGGCCAACGGCATCCTGGCTTGCATTAGGAATAGTGTAGCCAGCAGGACTAGAGAGGTGATCATCCCCCTTCTTGGCACTGGTGAGGCCGCACCTGAGTACTGCGTTCAGTTTTGGGCCCCTCACTACAAGAAGGACATCGAGGCCCTGGAGCGTGTCCAAAGAAGGGCAACAAAGTTGATGAAGGGCCTGGAGCATGTCTAATGAGGAGCGCCTGAGGGAACTGGGGCTGCTCAGTCTGGAGAAGAGGAGGCTCAGGGGAGACCTTACTGGAACAGGTTTCCCAGAGAGGCTGTGGATGCCCCCTCCCTGGCAGTGTTCAAGGCCAGGCTGGATGGGGCTCTGAGCAACCTGGTCTGGTGGGAGGTGTCCCTGCCCTTGGCAGGGGGGTTGGAACGAGATGATCTTTAAGGTCCCTTCCAACACAAACCATTCTATGATTCTATGATTATTGCTCTCTACAGCCACCTGAAAGGAGGTTGTAGTGAGGTGGGGTTCGGTCTCTTCTCCCAGGTAACAGTGATAGGATGAGAGGAAACGGCCTCAAGCAGAGCAAGGGGAGGTTCAGGTCGGATGTTAGGAAAAACTTCTTCTCTGAGAGTGGTCAGGCATTGGAACTGGCTGCCCAGGGAGGTGGTGGAGTCTCCTTCCCTGGAGGTGTTCAAGAAATGTGTGGATGTGGCGCTTAGGTTTAGTGGGCATAGTGGTGTTAGCTTGATGGTCGGACTAGATGATCTTAGTTGTCTTTTCCAGCCTTTATGATTCTAGGATTCTATGATTCAAACAAAAATATTTAAATATGAATATTCTGACTTTGTATTAAGCAAATGAGATAAGAAGTAGAATTCTAGCTGATCATAGCTAGTAATATTATTCTTCTCTTCCTCCAGTTTACCAGTTCTCCTCATTATTGCTTTTATCATCATGAAAAAATACATATATTCCTGATATAGAAAACAATCGATGAAGAAGGGAAATGAGCCGTCTAAAAATGCAGCTGCAAAATCCAGACAAACAAAGATTCTCTTTGATAAAAACCAAACCTTGCATATCATTTTGAAATAAAGCAAGTGAATCAGTGTGGCTGAACTCTCAAGCCTTAATTGTTCCAAAAGTCTAATGACAAAGGGGGAGAAGCGCCAGAAATTCACAATTTATTATGTTCCCACACTTCACTTTCTAGCAAAGTACAATCCCAGAGAGATTCTCAACCATTTCCTGACAGCCTCTCAGCAATGAATTAATACACATGGTAAAAGAAAATTTAATGTAGAGTATCAGAACTGATTAATGGAAGTCATGTCAGCTGTCAGTCCTCTGCAAACTAATTAGGCAAAGCACTCAAGAAATCTTGGTGATGCATATTAAAGCTGCGAGAAACTTTAAAGAGGATCATGAAAAATAGCAGTAGATGATAAAAATATACTTGGAAAATGTTCTTTTTATTCCTCCTCTGTATTTATTTGACCAATTGCTTTCTGTAAAGAAGCCAGGACATAAGACCTCATAAAATTCATTCTAATGATTTCTGTTTGAATTTTCTAACCTCTGGAGTAAATTTTTACTTCCAGTCCTTTGTTTCTTTAATAGAGTGTTGAAACACTATTGAAGCAATAAACCCCAAACAATTCTATGTAAAAATAACCTCATGCACTGTTTAGGAACTGATGTCAGGGTAAACTAACCCATTCTATCATGTGCCAGGATTACTGAAGACTGAATTATTCTGTTTTGAAAGAATCCACTCTAAGCATGTTCAAAATCAAGCTTTCTAGCCATTGACATGCTCTTGGCCTTCAGCCATGTTGGGGATGTTATGTGAGGGGAAATATTATGCCAAGTGAAGACTTTGTAAGTACTTCATACAGACAATATAGAATATATCGTTAAACAGTCTCGATGTCCCTACATGCAGGAACGTGTACAGCTGAAGCTGCCTTTTACTTATTTACTTTTTGGATTTGGTTATTGTTGTTTTTGTATGTCCTATAAAGCATCAATAAATCTTTTTCATTGTTGAAGCCTTTGGTCACAATGCAGAACATTCACAAAATTTATTCTGTCAAAATATGGGGACTCAGTTCAATCCTACCATCTATTGAACAGTCAAGGCTATTACAGTAGTACCAAGTACATCCATAGAGTGACATTTCCTCTCTTGTACAACAGTGTCACCTAAAAGTATTTTTTCTAGGGAAAGCATACCCATGAGGAAGCATGAGAAGCTAGACCTCAGTGCAGCTCCTAGCTATGAGCCAAACTGACATGTCTACTCCGTACACATTATCTTTTCTTTTTTTTAAATTTATATTCTACACTTAATCCTCCATGAGAGCAAAAGCCAACCTCAGTGTATCCAGGCATTTTATAGCCTTCTTCATTCTATTTCCCAATAAAAAACAGTTTAAGCTCATGGGTGTTCTGAGCTAGTCAGGCAGATGGCCACAGGCCACTGGCATAAGTCTGAAAATGTTTCTTGGTCTGTTTGATATCTGCACTTTCCAGGCTTGGCTCAGATCAGCCCTTGTATAGCCAACTCCGTAATTTTACTACTATCCTCCACTTCTACAGAATATTCCCAGGATTTCTTGTAGACCATTTCCAGTCCTTGCTCATCAATCAGAGTCCAGATGAGATAATGCAGCCAGCATATGTAAAACCACGTGTGCTCCTGATGCAATTAGATACAGTGAGGGACCACACCTCACATCCAGGTTCCAAAGTAAACATGCTTGTCAGCCTGGTTATTGCACAGTATGTCAAGCCCCATTTCTGCCTAACCTTCTCTAGACTTCACACTTTATATTGCACATTTGGGAAAGCTTTGAACATAGACATCAGTCCTCAATGAATGGGTGGAAAATTTTCTTGTAGCTGGTTTTGTCACATCCTTGTCAATAAATTGTTTGCTTTTTACTGCTTCTTAAAAAAAGACCACTGTACCATCCCTTGAAGCCATAGTTTATGAGTCCACCTCCAAATTCTTCAGTTTCAGGATACCTCAGGCCCACAGTCACTGGAGATGCCATACTAGAGGAAAAGAGAGACTCCAGTTACAAGCTTGTTGTCCTCAAATTTTCAAGGGAATTTCTCCCATGGAAGGGGATTGTTAGAGCTTCCATGAGTGAGGGGAATAAAGTCCTAGACAGTAAGGATTGGGGAAAACTGCTAGAATCACGTCTGTGACATTTGATAAGTTACATTCTCAGGAAGTAACACAGATGCAGATTTACCTAACCACACAAAATTAGGGATCAACATCCAAGACAGACAGTGCCATATTCATGGGAGCTGGTATGATTCATTCAGATAATACAGTGCTCATAGATAGATGCCCCTGAGTACATCAGAGGGGAGCAAGCATGATGCAGGTAAACTGGGTACAGCTGAATGTTTAGGAGCCACTAAGGAGCCTCAGAAGTCTTGTCATGGCCAAGGCATCTCATGGACCATGACACATGCATGTAACCAGAGCATTCTGAGGGCACCCATAGGCTTCAGAGATCAAATAACAGATGGCAAAAAGTCTTTCAAGGGCTTAGGTCTATGGTAAATTTAAACTTAGTTAATCCCCTTAAACTTTGTTTCTAATTCCTTACATCTTTGTGTCAACTAATACCTAACTGTAGCCAAAACACACTCTAAATAAAAACTGCCTAGGGTGGTCACAAACATGTCAGCTGGAAATAATTAACACAAAGAGCAGAGCAGCTATTAGCTGTAATTGCATCTGCTGATGGTTCATTCTTCATTAATATTAAATATAAAAGCATCTTGGGGTTACAGGCAGGCCCTGCTCTCACACTGCGGCTGTCATATTTTGCCAGCACCACCTGCCCCTTTCCTGGCTCTCCTTGGCTGTCCTTTGGAGAAAAAGTGACAGATTGAAAGAGTGAAAAACAGGCTATGGCCAGCTCAGATGCCTTTCCTGTTTTATGATTGGTTGGCATTGAGTTTCTTGGAGAAGAATCAGACTCATGCTTGAAGGATAGTCCCACACATCCCCTCTGCAAAGGTGACGTGGCAGGCACAGGGGCTCTTCTGGCCTGAGATACCCTGGTGAAACAACATGCTGTTGAGCCACAAGGGCCAAGCTGCAGCCCTGCAGCTCTTTTCAGGCAAAATTGAGCACAACAGCTTCCTTAAGTCTGCTGAAAGGTTTGTATTGATCTTTGCACAGGGAAGCTGCTGTCACCATAGCAGCCCTTAGGCCATGCCCACTGCTGGCAGGGGCAGCAGGACAACGGGTGTAGAACTGCTGCAGGCTGAACCACCCTAAATGTACTGCCAGACTTGCTCTTGCCCATCCAGGCACATTATATTACTCATCTAGCACATTAGATGCTCTCAGGGTAATTATGTCAGTGAAACTAAGCAAACACTTCACAGCAGAATGAACTCACCCAGGCAATCTATAAAGGATTAGGCAGTTGCCAGTAGATGAACATTTCTCACAGAATAATTATTCTGTCCCTAATCCTCAGCCCTGCAACTTAGGAAAAACCCACAAAATACCTTCCAAAAATGAGCATGGGAGCTAAACTTCATAACTCTGCTGGATATGAACCCATGGACTCAGCAGAGCTACCAGTCGTTCAGCACAAAAAAATGATCTCTCCCCATAGTAATGCAAAAAAAAACAGCCTGATAACTACCATTGTCGCTTTCAAAGATAGAAATATCTTATCACCTTTCTCCTTTTACCCTTTCTTTCCAAGATGGTCTCCCTGTTACATAAACGAACTGCAAGCAGTTGTTCCCAAATTGTATTTGGTTTTCATGTCTTCTACTTTTATGTCAGATCTGAAGAGTGACCAAAACTTGTCTCATTTTTCCAGTCAAAAAAAAAGAAATTGGCCTCTACCTACAAACCAGAGGCAATTGCTGAGAGCTCATGATTTATTCTACCAATAATATTTTAACATCATTTTAAATAAATATAGGAATTGATACCAACTAAAAAGCAACAGAATGAGGACCACTAGACTTCTATCAGTTTAAAGCTATTGCAAGGTGAGAACAGGATTTATAGACTGTCTCTTCAACAAAAGGGAAAGCAGGAACATTTACTATCAAAAATATTTTCCGAAGCCATAGTGTCCAGATGCAAATGAGTTCTGCAGGCACTTCATTCCTTACCAGGCTGGATACTTGTTATTATTTCACCTTACACTGACTTGATAGTAGGCTGTTATCTTGAAGCAATCTGTCAGAGAATTCAGTACCAATTTTTTCTTCTTTGCTGCACTGGTGAAAATTTTCCATCCTGATTATTTCAAAGGAAAATTGGATTATGACTAAATAAATTCTTCCTCAAAAAAGGGTGAGAGTAGGGCTGTTTGCCTTGCAAAATGTCAGCTTCTAGAAAAAGCTCTTGCAGCTTTCCAGGAAAATACATTCCAAGAAAGAAGTGACAAATACTCAGCTTGTCGTGATATCTTTCTTTCTTTGTTTCTTTCTTCCTTCCTTCTTTCCTTTCTTTTCTTTCTTTTCTTTCTTTTCTTTCTTTCTTTCTTTCTTCCTTTCTTTCCTTTCTTTCTTTCTTCCTTTCTTTCCTTTCTTTCTTTCTTTC
>VXAV01006402.1:40019-57031 GCA_013399715.1 Alectura lathami | reverse complement strand
CTTTCTTTCCTTTCTTTCTTTCTTACTTTCTTTCTCCACAAAGGTTTGGAATTTCTTTGGGTTAAACACTCCAAGCTGTTCTGTTCCTGTTCCTGATCTTTGCCATTTTATGAGCTCGTATCACACTGTGGAGGAATACCTAACAACTTGTGTACTGGTGTAATTTTAAGGTGTCTGTATAAGCCAGTGAAAGGGCATAAACACCTTTTACACAGCTGACCTGCAAAAAATGAGTATGATACAAACTGCAGATGCATTTGGGAGCATGAATCTCAGTCAATATAAAAAGCTGGAGAGTGCCTAACGAGCTATATGAGAAGAGGGCTTGAGGGGATATGTTAACTAACAGAACATCAGCTATGACTCTGCAGTTGGGGCTGACAGGGACGAGCCTGTGGTTCATGACCAGCTGACTGCTGGCTGCTGCGGGCTTATCTTCTGCGGCGTTTCTGAGCCAGGGGTCAGTGTGCAAGGTAATGAGCAAAGCGATGCAATGCTTGCACAGCTAACACATAACACTGCTCTCTTTCCTTCCTATACGCAAGGCAGATGTATGTACCCGACATTCCCAGAGCCTGCTAGCCTGAATCTTCTGAAACTCTCTTGAGCTTAATAGGCACTTCATTTCATCCTTGACGTGACAGCAAGAGACCTCAAGCAGAGTTTTAATTTTATCTTCTGCCTGCTGGCCACTCAGGATGTTTAACCCTCCTGCACCTCCTAATGCAACTGACTGAAGCAGATCACAGTAGCCACGGAAAATACTTATTTTCAGGCAGAATGGATAAAACTATTTTTTGACCATGTTTTTAATTTTGCGCACACACACACACACAAAAAAAAAAAAAACCTGAAAAAAGAAAAAAAACAGTGAGATTGAAAGACTTTGAAATTAAATAAAGGCAAAGAATATACAAATAGAGGTAACAGATGACTGAGGTCTCAAGTACACTCAGATGCTTTGAATTTTGTTAAGCTTTGGCTCTGGCAATGTTATTGAGTTGGACAGGGCATCCTACAAAGCAGGAAATGAAATGGAATTTCAGTTGATGTTATTTCATCATCTTCAGCAGATGCTCAGATATTCTGATGCAGAGATTCATGCAAACATGTTTAAAAGATACGTACCATTATCACAGAAGCCTATTATTTACAACGGCAGCTAAAGCTGTTAGTATATATCTAAATAACAAGGATCAAAAAGCCAAAGGAACAGATTAACTAAATCATTCTCTCTTGATTAGTGAGACATGACTGCCACCCCTCCACTTTATCACAGTTTATCTCAGTCTCATTTTATGTCCTGCTATCCAAGTCACTAGAAGAGATCGTATTTCTTTCTGAAACTATTTGGCCATTTTAATATACAGCTACAAAAATATCCGTAAAGAACAATGAAAAGGACAAGATTTTCTTCAGAGATCACGTAACAAAATTTATAGTACTATGCTATTAGTGGGAAGAGGAACAGTTTAACTCCAGAAACAACTCTATTCACTAGATTCTAGTACTGCCACCAAAACATAGAAAGCATATCTCTTCTACCTGGTGCAAAGATACTTACATTTACAAGAAAGGCATGTGTAAATTAATTCCATGCTAAATAAACTTGGAGCATTTTTTATCTTCTGAAGGGGCATTTTAATACCTTACATTGAGCTCTGAAAATAATAGCTAAGTTTATAGATGTAAAGCACACCAGAAAGGTCATCTTTTTTTCCTTTTAGTTCCTTTTCCTACTATAAAACCACATACAGGAAGAAGTGAACACTGCTGAGAGTTCAGCATATCCTGGAGGAACAGAGCATCAGTCAAAATTGACTACACAGTCCTCAAAGGAGGATCCTGACCACAAACAGTAATTGCAGAGGTTTCCTAGTTGGTTATTTTTATTGCTATTCAGGATGTTACAGAAGATTGCATCAGAAAAGACAGCTTGGGTCAATTGGCCCCTCCTCTGCACTTTAATAAAGTACTCCCTACACCAGTCCCACTAACCCCCTGTTACCTTGGCCTGCAGCGCTGCAGTCATCCTCAATGCAAAACTTTAGTGGCACTCTCTGCAACCCCATAGCAATGGGAAGGGACAGCACGTGTCCCTCATCACACCTATTAGCCTATAAGCCCCTCTTGGGGGGTAGCTGAGATGTAAACAGGACAATCTGCTGCCCCAGACCTCTGCAGTTGGATACCATCAACCCACCACAGGCAATGTGCAGTCCCTTGCATCCTCTGCCTCATACATGCTCTTCTCCAAATTCTTACCAGTCAAGTGGAGCAGATGCCTTTTCCAAGTCAATCTACATTTTTTTCCATCAAAGATCCACTAGATATAGATCCTAGAGGAATTATGCATGCTGCTCCAACAGAGAGGTTTAACCTTCAGTGCATTACGCAGATGCTGATATGGGAGCTTGGTATCACTGAAAATGCAGATGTCCTGGCAGAATAACCTATAACATTTGTGAATGCAATTAATTATCAATACAGCAAATCACTTTCAGAGCTCTTGATCATTCTGCATAGGTAAAATCGGATGAACTGAGTTAGCAAGCTTTATGGAAGAAAAGACATAGAAAAGATTACTACATATGTTTTTAAAATAAGCTCCCAAACGTTTTATTGGTCCTGAACTACAATGAAATTATGATTTGATAATAGCTAATGATTTTTTTATAATGCAAAACAGATGTGTGGAAGTTGTCTAATGCACGTGCCAGCAAGATTAGTAATACCTAAAGTTTTCATCTTTTGTTTGCATAAAAGGGTTGTGCTGTCCAATATCTTCTTAGCACATAGGCCCACTGCTTAGTATTTATTAAAGACTTTTTTCCTTCTGTGCATCCAGAATCCCCCTTGCTACCATTTAAAAATTGCCGCGTCTCTTCTTCATACTTACAGACTTGGAAACTGTTCACTCCCTTATTCTTTGAAGGCTTCTCTGCATATCTGAAGTGTTACCATGTCACCAGTTCATCTTAGCTTTCCCAAATCTTCCCTCCTGGGCCACTTTCTCTGTTCCTGTCACTCTCTCTTGGACTTGTCCATGTCAAGACATACCTATATTTTTCAGACAATGTATACAATTTGCCAGTTTTTCAGCATTCTAAACACTGCCCACCATACTTCTGGTTGCCTCCGCGTTACAAACTGCATGTGAAATAAATGTACTTTTTAATAGTGTCATTAACGGAAGTAGAGACTGATGCTTGAAAATCCATGCAGGACATGCTTTGAAATATTTTCCCACTTTGACCATTTGCTTTAGGGTTTATTTATCCAGCCCTTTTTTTCACATCATGGTAATTACCTCAGGACAGGTTTTGCCTACGATTTTCAGGAGGATGAGATATGGCTGAGCCAACCAGTTTACTAAGTCAGATGATTATTTTCTCTATCTGAAAAGCCTGTTATTCTTTATAGAAAGTAATTTAGTTGATGTGACATGATTTTTTTTTTTTTTTTCCAAATCAATTCTGGCTATTATTTGTCATTTAGCTATTTTCCAAGTGTTCTGATTATTTCTTCTGTAACCATTACAGACACTAAAGTTGAGCTGACTGGTCTGTAATTTCCTTTTTCTTTTTTACTACATTTAAAGGCAAGCAATATGTTTGCCCTTTCTGGAATGTTATCCTGTCTGAATAAGTTTACAGAATAATAGTTAATGGCTCTGATATTGTTTCTGTTTGTTCTTGAGGTACTCTTGAAGAAGTTTCAAGTCCACTCAGTGTGAAGATGCAAACCCACTCAAACATTCAAATGTATTCTTTCACCAGTCTGCTCTTCTGCTCTTGTCACTGGTGTTAATGGCATTAACCATCTAGTCGATGCACACTCAACGCAAGGGCCAAAGCAGGCTGTATACCAGCTTCTTTCCATCTTTTTATTATCTGCAACTAGGTTAAAAATAATAATGGTAAAAATAATCCTGGTCTTCATCTTATTATTAGTGTACTCATAAAATGTTTTCATGTTGCATTTTATGCTCCTGCTACTTGTGTCTTAGTTCTTTCACTATGCATACAAAGCCTGTTTCCTTTTCCTTCCTTTGCACAGACATGGTACACATTTCTTCCTTCCCAAAGCTGCTAACTCTCTTGAAATCTTTGTCCTTGACCTTCTTTCTGCCGAAAGGCTATGACCTAGCTTTTTTAAGTCTGCACATTTTCTTCGTTCTTTTGTCTTCTGTCCTTTCTTAACAAAGAATCATGCCTTTCATCTTTACTTTCATATTTATTTTTTCCTGTTATTCATAATCAAGGATAACAATATTCGATTACTTTCTTTTAAGTTCCAACATTAAGAAATTGCTTCCAACACATTGTGAGAGCTTTTTGTATGTTTTGGTTACATCTACAGCTCAGCTGATGTCTCTGTGACTCCTACAACCTTCGATCTCATTACACATTTCCTTGGAGGTAGCCAGGAATGTTGTTCTCATTACTGTTAGATATCTAACTGACTGATATCTGATGATATCCGTCACCTAATATCATGGTGAGAACATGTGTAGCATAAGAAGTTCCTCCGCCTGAAAAGAAGGATCAAAGATACTCCATGTTTTCTCCCAGAAGTATATGCTGTGCCATCTGAAAGCTACCAATTTCAAATAATTTATAGCAAATTTGGCCTCTCACCCAGCACGGAAACCTATCCTGCCCAGCAGAGTAGAAGGAACCTGCATATCCAGTGCACTCCATCCCCAAGATAACTACAACTCTTGCTCCATCTGCTTTATCTCTTAAAAATGGTCATCACAGCAGACCCTTTTATGGACTGTCCTCTCGTTCATTTTATTGTTTGCAGAGACTTCCACTAGTGTGTGTTTTCATTTCTGCCTCCTCTTTCTCTATACACTCTCAATTATAGAGCAATATATTTTCCTTCATTTATCAGTCCAAGATTCCTGAGCCAGCTATACCCTTGTATATCAATATTGAAGCCATGTGAGTTATTCTCTAGAGCCTCTATTATTCCAATTAAGTAATAATTGTAATTATGTGCAGGGAGTTCCATGCCTGCTCTTCCTAGAGACACAATGCTGAACACGTGCATCATTAAAGCCTTCTGTTCAGTTTTTCAGTATTTAAGCTTCTCTATTTTTATTACATCTTTGCACTGCCCTTGCCTGCATACCAGCTTCTACACTACACACTCATTGGTCCCCCTAAATGTCCATGAATGAGAAAAAAAAACATTGTAATTTCATACAAATTACATTTTAAACTGCAGGTGGTAATTATCATATATTTTAAAGATATGTCAACCCAATAGGCTTTTCATATTTGCTGTAAATAACAGAACACAGCCTCATACAGAACTACCAGAGAATTTTGTTTATGCAAAATGCGTGGCTGCTTGTCTTCTTTAATACAGCAGTCACTCAGGTTGTTAAATACAGTTTCCTGAACAGGAAGCCATATTGTTGAGAGGCTGGGGGGAATGGGGGGAGAGCAGGTGCTCAGTTTGCTGAATTTCTTTCTGACTTACACAGTGCTATATTTACTCACACAAATTCACTTGCTCTTTCTAGGTTGCTGTTGCCCTCTTTGCATCCAATTTCTAGGCAGACAGACAAATATTTTAATATGCATAATATGTTCTTTAGACAGTAATCTCTTTGGTGTCCACTAGTGCCTGAATACTAGATGATATGGCAGGATAGGACACTGGTTTAATTTTCTTTTGCTTTTGTTTGTTTGTTTGTTTAAATTTTGAACACACAAGCAACATTTCCTGACAAAAGTATCCTCTCCACACATTACACATTTTATCTTGAGATTTTAGCTGTAAGATTTTCACTTGAAATCAACCAGCAAGAAAATCCTATAAGTAGTAGTTCCAAACGAAACATGGCAAAAGACAGTAAATGAACTGAACACCTTAAGCCAAATTCTGCTATCAGTTCATTTCAGTGAAGTAGGATCACTACACTGAGAAAAGATTTACAGCCTCAGGACATGTACCAGAAAAAAGGATTATGTCAAATTGAAAAAGCTAAACAAAAAGATGAAGGGCAGGTGTGATGTTTCTGAAATGGTACCTGAAGTGTTATTGATGTCATTGGGGTTGTAGGGGTGCTACTCTGAGAAGTGCAAGTCAGTAGTAATGTACTAGTACATAGACTGCAATGCCAATATTTATTACATTAAAATACACATTCATGTTATTTTACTTGTCTTCTACATCAAGTCCAGCTATATATTATAAGAGGTCCTCTGTGATGCAAACTAACAATTTTACCCTGCTCTTCAAACTCTTTGTCTTAAAACACTGTACAAATTATGATAACCTAGATTTTCACACAGCAAAACAATCTTCTTAGTTGATTCTCCACAGGGATTATTTATTCAGTCTTCTTTTCCAGGTCTTGAAATAATGTAAGCAGTAATCTTTTTCCACTTTACTTCTACTGAATATATATATATATATATATATATTAGGTGTTACAGTAGGCTCTTGGCAAAGTTTTATATATTTGGTTAGTGCTTGGGTGCACCTGTTTTTGTTTTCCTGCTGGCTTGGTTTCTGGACTTGGAACGTACTGTTCTCTGAATGGAGTTCTCTGATGGCTGAAGAATTATTGTTTGTAAATAACATCACAGTGAAGACTTCTTGTTTGCCTCCTTTTCCCTCTAGGAGGATAGATCTTGTTTAAANTTTTTTTTTTTTTTTATGATTGCCATTTTTGCCACTTGAAATGGGGGATGAAGGGTGAACATTTCCTTCTGAAGTGGGCAAACAAGAACCTCAGGAAGTTTAACAAATGTAACCAAATGCCGAATCTCACACATGGGAAGAAACAACCACATGCACCAATGAGGGCTGGGGCAGGGGTGGTGCACCAAGCAGAAAAGCAGCTTGGCAGTAAAGCACCTGGGGGTCCCGGTGAGCACTAAGACCATCAGGGTTGTACATCAGGCAACAATGTGCCTTTGCTACAAAAAGGTTCAACTGTACCCAGGGCTGCATCAGGAGAAATGCTGCCAGTATGGGGAAGGTCATCCTTCCCTTCTGCTCAGCACCTGAAGTGCTGGGATGAACTTTGGGGTCAGTGTGCAAAAGAGACATGGACATGGGATTGAGTTCAGAAAAGGACCTTGAAGCTGATAAAAGTTTAAGAGCATCTGACACAGAGGGAGATGCTGAGAGAGGTGGGGCTGCAAAGCCCAGAGAGGGCTCAGGGAGGTCATATCTTTGTGTATAAATAACTGGTGGTAGAAGTAAGGTAGATGGAGTCCAGATGCCTCACAGTGGTGCCCACTGACAGGACAAGGGGTAGTGGGTATAAACTGAAATGGAGTCTACATTACTCTATCACTGATTGCATCACCTTGCCTCACTCTCAAATTCTTGAAAAGACATAGCTTAGCCTTAACATAAAGGCTCTAATATTTTCTCTGTGGCAGTAGGCACCCTTCAGGGGTTTAAAAAGGGAGATCTCACTCGATTCTTAGCCTATAAGAGAAAGAAGTGAATAGAGCAAAGGTGGTAAAATAAAGCAAAAATAAAATAAACATAATTAGTACACCAAACAGAAGTTAATCACACAGAACTTTGACTTCCTCTTCAGACAGCTCTTATACCCTGCATTACTAGATCCTGCACAGAAATCGTAAATCCAAGTAATCCTGTCATCATCTTCACATGGGAAACCATTCTGGTAAGTTCTAAGGTATCAGTTTAATAGCATCCACATTCTCCACAGAGGATTATAATCTCCTGTTGCAAAGGGAATGAACTCTTTCTAATTGTTTTTCTTCCATGCCTAATGATTACATTCTGTGTGTCTGTGATGCATTAAAGTATAATAGCCCTTGAGAGGAAGCTGCTGTATATGCATGAGAGAATGTGCAGATATACATAGATACATATTTGCCTATAGCTCAGAAACTCACATGTATGAACACATATTATTTTTTATGGTATATATTATACAATGGGATCCCAGTACCACCTATAGGAAGACTAGTGTTTTGCAAATTTGATTTATTTGTTTTTTAAATTGGAACCAGAGAGAACAGGGGAATTTATTGGTACCATTTCTACGGCAAGCTCTCAATGAGGTACATGTTCTCTAAAATTAGCTCTAACACTTGTAGTCTGGAATCTTAATTCCTGCTCTGTAAAGAAGAATCACTGAATTAAAGGCTGTGCTGTTGCCAATATATAGGGATTCATTTCACACAATAATCTATGGAAAATACAATGCTAAAAAGAGTAGGATGAGGTGAAAAGAAGCAGCCTTCCCTAAGGCACCGTTCTGTTCTACTTCTGACATTAGTACATCACATTAGGAACTATTTTCCTGCATTTGTATTCCCTGTCTGTAGCTCTCCACTGATTATCTACATGGCTCTGGTTAATTGCAACATTAGCAGAACAGAGTGCTTTAACTTTGTGTATGGCAGTTGAGCATTACTTAAAAATAGTTTTTAACCAATGACTCATTTCTGAGTAGGCTTCACCATGAGTGGGCTCTGTCAGGAAAAGATAGGGTGTCACCGCCCCCAAAAAGATCATCCTAACTTCTTAGGGATCTTTGAAGATCTACCAGTATGCCAGGGTAGAGGCAGAAAGATTTGAGAGCACGGTGGCTTAACTCCTCTTCCTGCATCAGAATTAAAGTCACTACTGCAGCAGAAGCTTCTCCTTTGCAATGATACTGCCATAATTTTGAGTGACAAGTGGAAATGGTAGTACTGCTACAAATCCCTCTGGGTTATTCAGCTGCACTAATCAGAAAATAGCATTCAAAAGCTGTTGCATTCCTAAAGCACCCTTCATCATTTTCCCTAAGAGCAGCCGCTATTACACCGTGTTAGCAGAAAGCCTACACAGAGAGGCGGCTCTTTTGGGCAGCCTGTGCTCAGTCTGAGCTCCTTCCTGGCAGTGCCAGAGCTAAGTATTTATGCTGAGCGCACCAGGATCTCAGAGCAGAAATTTTGTTAATAGACAAGTATTATCAAAGGGCTACCTCTGTTAACGCACTAGTAGTCAGCAGAGTCCCAGCCCAAAGCAGAGTCACAAACATTCAGTGCTTACAGTTGGCCATACCAAGATGGACAAAGAGTTTCCAGCAGTCTTCGCTTTTCAGAAGCCAGGTGCCTGCTTGACAAACAGCTGCACATCCCCCACCTGGTGACACTGAGCTACCGGGCCCTACACCTTCTCAATAGTGAAGGAATGCAACCGAAAGAATAACACGAAGGGAAACAAAAACTGGGGGTGGAGAGGGTCATGTATGGAGGGGAGTTTGTTTCAGGCTGAACGAATGAGAGAATGGCACTTTCTTACAATAACAAAATGCAACAACACAAAGCAAGCAAATAGGGCATCTGTTGAGATCCAACATTTGTACTTGGTATAGCTCTAGATATAATAGACAAAACCCCAATGTGATTAGCATTTTATATATGAGTAGAAGCATATATTACAAATGATGTAATGATATTGTTTAATAGATTAATAAAAATCTAATCTAAAATCTAATTTTTAAAGCAGTGGATGTGGTCTATCTTGATTTCAGTAAAGCATTCGACACCGTCTCCCACAGTATCCTTGCGGCTAAACTGAGGAAGTGTGGTCTGGACGATCGGGTAGTGAGATGGATTGTGAACTGGCTGGAGGAAAGAAGCCAGAGAGTTGTGGTGAATGGGATGGAGTCTAGTTGGAGGCCTGTATCTAGCGGGGTCCCCCCGGGTTCGGTACTGGGACCGGTGCTGTTCAATATATTCATCAACGACTTGGATGAGGGGATAGAGTGCACCCTCATCAAGTTTGCTGATGATACAAAACTAGGAGCAGTGGCTGACACACCTGAAGGGTGCACTGCCATCCAGGGAGACCTAGACAGGCTGGAGAGTTGGGCAGGGAGAAATTTAATGAAATTTAACAAGGGCAAGTGTAGAGTCTTGCATCTGGGCAGGAATAACCCCAGGAAGCAGTATAAGTTGGGTACTGACCTGTTGGAGAGCAGCGTAGGGGAAAGGGACCTGGGGGTCCTGGTGGACAGCAGGATGACCATGAGCCAGCACTGTGCCCTCGTGGCCAAGAAGGCCAATGGCATCCTGGGGTGTATTAGAAGGGGTGTGGTTAGTAGGTCGAGAGAGGTTCTCCTCCCCCTCTACTCTGCCCTGGTGAGACCGCATCTGGAGTATTGTGTCCAGTTCTGGGCCCCTCAGTTCAAGAAGGACAGGGAACTGCTGGAGAGGGTCCAGCGCAGAGCCACCAAGATGGTTAAGGGAGTGGAGCATCTCCCTTATGAGGAAAGGCTGAGGGAGCTGGGTCTCTTCAGCTTAGAGAAGAGGAGACTGAGGGGTGAATTAATTAATGTTTATAAATATGTAAAGGGTGGGTGTCAGGAGGATGGAGCCAGGCTCCTCCCTGTGACATCCAGTGACAGGACAAGGGGCAATGGGTGCAAGCTGGAACATAGGAGGTTCCGCTTAAATATGCGGAGAAATTTCTTCACAGTGAGGGTGACAGAGCACTGGAACAGGCTGCCCAGAGAGGTTGTGGAGTCTCCTTCTCTGGAGACATTCAAAACCCGCCTGGATGCATTCCTGTGCAATCTGCTCTAGGTGTTCCTGCTTCGGCAGGGGGATTGGACTAGATGATCTTTTGAGGTCCCTTCCAATCTCTAGCATTCTGTGATTCTGTGAAAAAACATAGAAACTTGCTCTAAGCAAGACTGAACCACTTTACAGAAATCCTTATGCATTTTTAATATCTGCTATTCTCTTCATACAGTTCAACATTTATCTGTTTTAATTTTAAATCTTTCATTTTAAGAGAGGCAAGCAACCACCCAAAGAAAAAATAAATAAATAAATAAACACCTGCTGCTTTGTGTTACAGGTCTTCAACACCGCAACTTGCTCCCTTACAAAAAAAATTCAGAAAGTATTTGTGTTCATAATTTGATATCAGCTTCTCTTAAGATGAACTTTTCATACAAAATTCTAATAAAATTGTAATTATATTTTCTTGCAAAGCTTCCAAATCAGAGTAAAATTGAGTTTAGGAAAAATACTTTGGTAGTTTAATTTTCCCTAGATCCAGGTCCAATTCAAGGGACCTCCAATTTTTGGAGGTTCATGTTCCACACAAAATTTGTTACTTCAGCTTTGATACAGCACTAAAACCCAACCAGGAGAATAAATTTTACAAGTGCATTAAAACTGCAATCCTGATTCAAATTGAAACAAAAATATATATTCACCCCTTGTGTAGTAAAACACTGTATCTCTGGGATATTGCTGCCTCATGGAGGTTCTCAGGAACCCTATCCTGCATCTGTCACATCACACAGGCCACCCAGTGCAGTGTTTTCATCAAACGTCACAGAGAAAAGTGTTGAAGTGATAACATTGCCTAATAAATGACCTGAAGATCCAGTGCAGGGCAAAGCAGGAAGGCCTTTAAGTAAGATAAAATCACTGGATGCCATCAGTGGGACCTACCCTACCAACTGAGAATGCTTTAAGCAGTGAGTTATTAGATATTACAGCATCTCCCTCTCTTACTTTCCACTATTAAGTAGCTAAGAGGATACAAACAGAAAAAGCAACTGGGAGTAAGCACCTAGATTCATGTTGGTATAACTGCTCCAGCAGATGTCCATATGCTACAGCATTAACTGCAAATTCAAGATATTCTGTCTGTCCATACATGCGAATGCATCATATGTGCTAACAAAATCTGTGATTTAGCTTTCTAGCACTAAAGTCAGAGGTTTACCTGATTGCTATCACAAGTGTTGATATCAATCCTCCTTCTCCTCAGGCATTCACTAGCATTTCTACATCAGGAGAAAGGGCAGTGAACAGCAAACTACCACTGTTTCATAGATACAGCCCCTGACCTTCCCTATGAGGACCCAACTTTTGTAAACCTATCTGTAGCACCTGTACCATGCCTACAACTCAGGGACAGTCCAGCAAAGGCATCATAACTGTATATAAGTGCATGCTTTCCTCTACACAGATTGGTTAGTCCCAAGTATTGCTTGGCTCCAGCTCAGCAGTTGCAAAGCCAGTTGCCAGAGTGAAGGTTTGTGATGCTTGCCTGGCGCGAAGGGACATCCAGCAGCAGAGAACTGTGAAGACATTCACTTCTGCCTTTTGCAGCTGGAGAGCAGCAGTGGAGATCATGCCCAGAGATGCAGAACATTGTTCTGCAGTTACCTGGAAGCCCACGTAGCAAAACCAGCGTAACTGATCACTCTGTGGCACCATGTAGGGTGGAGCTGCAGGCTGCTACATGAAGCTGCACCACAAAGAGTGGAAGCAGGCACTCATACATTGGTTGCTCAGTTCATACATGCCCAGTAATCAACCACAGAGGCAATATAGGAGCATAGAACAGGGATTAGGAAAATGAGACTTGTCAAACACTTTGAAGTTCCTGCCAATTGTCATGGCTAATCAGCTGCAAGCTCCTACATTTGTAGGTCATGTCTCACCATCACCGAGAGCCGAGCCTGTGCAGCTCACTGTTCAGAGCCCTGGCCTTGGTATTGCCTCTACCAATCCTACACATAATTTTTCCAGTGTATCTACAGCATATCTGTGCTTATCATCACTATAAGCCCATGTTCCCAGTCTCCATTTCTCATGTCTAAATCTAGCCTCTTAATTCCATCCAGTAAATTTTCCTGCTCCCATACCAGGCACCTAAAGCAGATTTTGGCTTTTGACATATTTCTTTCTTCAGAGGGCTTCTCCTCTGAAGCAAAGTCCATCACCCCTGACCAAAGCCACAGTCTGTAATTTCACACTGAATAGCCACATAACAGCATATCCACTTCCTGACCAGATCCCACACCAGAGCTTTCTTCACAAACTGTAAAAAAAAAGTGCGGCCAAAAAAAAAAAAGAGCCTGGTTCCCTTTACCCTAAGTCTTCTGCAAGTCAGACCGTTCCCACAACACAATGAGGGAAAGTTTGTGTTTGAGAATTTCTGTATTCACCTTTTCTGGAAAAAAACATACCAGATGAATAACAGATGAGGTGGGTACATACCCAACAGCTGAGCAGACAAAGAAGTAAACAACAAAGCACATGCTTGCAAACAGCTGCCTTTGACTGCAAACAAACCCTTGTGCAGAAGGCAGCTCCCCCTCATTCCTAAACACTGTCTGTGCCTTTCTCTGTAGTAGGACCGTGATCATCGATCTGACCAGCTTTCCTACCTCAGCACCAGACTTATCCTTTCATTCTCTAGAGATCCTGGATGTTGAAGTTAGACAGAGAATTTCACTCCCTGTAAGGATCTAGCCTTGAAGATCTACATAATACCTGGCTGAAGGCAAAGGAGTTACACATTAAATATTTATTTTAGAGAAAATAAAGGAATTTTCCTATAAATCTTCAATGTATCAGAAATTGCATTTGGAGACCAAACATGTCAGGCATACATCAGCAGCTGACACACACACCTGCTTTCAACCTTCCTTCCCCATCCCCTTTCCCCAAAGAGCTCCACTCCATTAACCACTATGCAATGTCATAGCTGTCTGAAAATACATCTCCTGCATATAACAAGCAGACCCATACAAAATCAGCTTCAGTGGACAGTATTTTGTTTGTGACTGCTTTTCTTTGTGAAAACTCACCTCTTAAATTCTGTGCAGACTCTGTGACCTGGAGACAGAGGAGAGATGATAGTGGAGCAGGTCAGTTTTCCTGTTTGTTGCTTTAAAAAAGTGTTCTAGTGTTTATTGAACTAACGAGGTCTGGCTGCCTATGGGTTTTATTTTGTTTTGTTTTGCCTCATGGTTGATTGTAAACTCTGACTAAAGCTTCTCCCAGGGCAGAGGCACTTGTCAGAGACCTTGCCCGAGTGGGTTCTCTAGTATGTGAGCTCACACTCCAACCTTTCCTTCAGTCAGGGCACTTGTCTCCAATCTATCTGGCTGCCTGAATTCATTTAATTCAACCTTAATTCATCCAAGAAATTCAATAGTTATTGCTGGCAACAGAGAAGCACAGAGAGATTAGGTAAGAGATTGAGCTAAAAATCACTGCAGGCCTTCCCTCCTTCCTTCTCCACATGCAGACATGCAAAGGAGGAAGAAAATGTGTAAAAATACCTTAAAATATCTGAGGGCAAAAATGAATCTCACTAGGGCAGTTTCTCCCCCATCTCCTCCCTGAAATGCAGTGATTACTTCCAAAACTCTTCCTACCTCAACACAGGCAGGCTGGTAGCAGCTACTCCTGCTACTGCCTCTCCACCATCCCCACCCACGGGAAGCTCTCCACCACAAGCAGCCATTGCTGGATCAACCTCAGCTGCTACCAGCAGCATTGAGCCCTCAACGCCAGACCCACAAAGCTGATGGATCCCACTGCCAATAAACCTGTCAGCTAAAAATATGCTTTGACCTGGAAAAAAAAATTGAGGGCCCTAGAAAGCTTCACTTTGTCTTCCCTTGGTGTTTTGTTTTTTTTTTTTTTTTCCCCAAGTCTATGTCATCACAGCTTTGTGTGTGTAGAGAGGGAGAAGTGGAATTAATTTTTTTTTTTTTTTGAAAACTAAATCTCTTCTATTCACACTGTAAAAATAGGTCAAGCACAAATCTAAAGGATGTGCCTTCAATACATTTTCTGCCTAAATCTAGCTGGTGTTCCACAGTTTGTTGCTGCAATGTCTACTAATCTATTCAATCTCTTTATCGCAAGGGATTTCATTACAGTCCTATTAGTATTTACTTACAAGTTCTAGGGTGCTGTCTCCATCCAGTGGTGAAACTTAAAAAATGCAGCTTTCCTGGAATTCCAGTTTTTCAGAGCTCTTGTTAACCATGAAATACATTAAGTGCTCATCTTAAATTGCACAACTACTAACTAGATAACTACATTGAAACATCACATAGGAAACCTAAAAATTCACATTCCATCTAAAACAAATTGTGGTGTTTTTTGTTACAAAAAATCTCAACAGCAAACTCTGTGTTTTAATTCTTATCCTCCTTCAGTTCTCAGCATTCCCTTTGAAAGCTGATAATATTCTGACAACATAACACTAGAGACAAGAAAGGAGGAACTCTCCCACCTACCTCTCGTACTCATCCTTCAGTTTCATAAACCTAAAACAATAGCCTCCTCTTGGCTAATATAAGAGAAGAGTGCTTCTGGCAGTTCACAGTTTTCAGAGGGAGAACTTCACTACAGAATGGGCTAGGCTAGACGAACTAACACAGCTTCAGCAGTAGAGACACAGTAATTAGTTAAGCTCGAGCTTCATTACCTTTCTTATGCCATGTTGATTTTAGCTGCCATGGATAGAAAAGAACAAAATGCAGACAGAATTGGCTGTCAGTACCCAAAGGAATGCCAGGCGTATAACCCCACTGCTGCAGCTTGTGCTTTGTCTTTTAGAGCCCCAGCTTGACTCTTACCTTGCCTTCCAGGAATACACTCTTTTTTCCCTTCTCTTCATTTTTGGCATGACCTCAGCAAACATTTGGTCCCAGATTCTCCCCACAGAGAAGAGAAAAAATGATGCTGTCTGAGTAAGGCAACAGCGACTTTATCAAAAAATGGTGTGAAAGGTTAATTCAGATGATAAATGTCCTGTGCCAGACTCTCAGTAATGTTACATTGACCTGCTTTTTGTTTTGTTTTGTTTTCCCTAATTGCTTTCAGGTGTTCCCAGGGGTGGCTGATCTCCAGAAGCCAGGAGCAGAGAAACAATGCAACTCCATTTTTAACCCATCTTCTTGGACAACTCTCAAGGCAGCACTGGCACAGCTCAGAGCAGGGCTCCTTATACTCTGAGGATGCTGCGGAAGCCTGCACAGATGTACCTTACCTTCTGAGTATGTGTGAAGCTGCAGTACAGGATTGGGAAGAAATCAATTTATTCCATGTCACGTTTCAACATTTGAAGTCCATGCATGGTCTCCTCTCTTTTGAAGGTATCATAGCTCTGAAGTTGATAAAAAGAGATGGCATTATAGCTGTGCCTGAGATATTTGATGAAAGAGTTTGCCACTGAGTGCTCTGTTGCTATTCCCATAGGCTTCCAGGCTGTACCCTTGATTCCAGAAAGTTTTGAAATTAGTCTTGCCAGAAAGTTCAGGACCACCTCCTTGTTCATAGGTTACAGTCTTGGCAAACAACTTGGTTCCTTCAAATGGCCCCACCAAACTGAACAGGGCTGGCAAGCCACTATGAGCACACAAATTTATGTACAAAAATATACTCATTAAAGCTTCATTAGGTACCCTGGCTTAATGCCAGAGTATCAAGAATATTTCTCCTTTCACTGTTGAAGTGCTAAAGAAAGTTATGTTCAGGTATTGGACAGACCAACCAGAGGAGATGCGTTGCTGGACCTAGTGCTCACCAATGTGGAGGAGATGGTCAAAGAGGTGAAGACTGGAGGCAGCCTGGGCTGCAGTGACCATGCCCTGGTGGAGTCTGTGATCCTGAGGAGCATGGGCCTGGCAAGGAGTGGAGTCAGGACACTGAACTTCAGGAAAGCAAACTTCAGGCTGTTTAAGGAGTTGTTGGAAGACGTCTCCTGGGAAACTCTCCTTAGGGACAAGGGATGTTCAAGCTGGAGCATAGGAGGTTCCGCTTAAATATGAGGAGAAATTTCTTCACGGTGAGGGTGACAGAGCACTGGAACAGGCTGCCCAGAGAGGTTGTGGAGTCTCCTTCTCTGGAGACATTCAAAACCCGCTTGGATGCGTTCCTGTGCGATCTGCTCTAGGTGTTCCTGCTTCGGCAGGGGGATTGGACTAGATGATCTTTCGAGGTCCCTTCCAATCTCTAACATTCTGTGATTCTGTGGATCGGAGCAGAGCTGGCAGCACTTTATGAACATCTTTCTGAGTGCACAAGAACTCTTTATCCCACAGAATAAGAAATCAGGCAGGGGAGGCAGGAATCCATTGTGGCTGAGCAAGGACCTGCTGGGCAAGTTGAGGGAAAAGAAGGCAAAGTATAGGCAGTGGAAGCAGGGATGGGTGGCCTGGGAGGATTACAGAGGTGCTG
>VXAV01006402.1:21525-35980 GCA_013399715.1 Alectura lathami | reverse complement strand
TTATTATATTATATATTATTCTATTCTATTCTATTCTATATAATAATTATATATAGGAAATACAAAATAATCCTGACACAGCATCAGCAAAATTATTAGTTTCAATGTATGCTATTGAAGATACACTTGAGAATTCTGTACAGGTAAATAGGTGTTTTCAGACAATTTATCCATAATTATGTGTACTTCAAATGGTAAATTTTGCTTTTTACTCTTACAAAATTTTAATATTGTTTTCTGTACACTATTGCTTCACAGAGCTCTATAGATCAACTCAGCAACTATGCCAGGGTTTATTCCCTAGGACATTGCTCTATTCACAAGAAACTAATTTTTCCTAGAGTTAAAATATTTACTAATATTGCTAATTTACTTATATAAGAAATAGCTGTGAAGAGATCACTGTTATAGCTGTCTCTTTACATTTTCAATGCAAGCAAAATTTTACTGTTTGGTTTTTATTTTTTACAACTGTTTATTAGAACGGTTCCAGCAAGAACAAACATAATCTCTACATAAAGACCAGTATACCAATGGAATTCTGAAGAACAAAAAGCTTTCCAAGGCAGAATAATCTCCCAGTCACTATTGGGTACATGGCTGCTGGCTGTTTTTTGAGATTTGAAATGGAATAAAAACTTCAAGAATGTTCATAGGAAACAAACTTGTATTTCTAGAACATGGTAGGTAACTGATGTATTTTCTATACCTAATTTGTTTAATTACTTGCCTTTAAAACTACTGTTTGGCTTACAAAAATGCACTTGTTATTTATTTCATAGAGAAGTACTGCTGTGTGATGTAGCATCTCTGTAGTCCTCAGCCTTCACGGACAGCAAGTAAACAGATTTATGGTATTGTTAGGATAGACTGTGGTTCTCATGAGGCGTGACAGCTGTTATTTCATAGTATTTAAGTCAGTGTGAAGTGACAGTCAGCCACATACTGGAAATGATACCTACAGGCATAAATAATGTGTATCCACATGATTCCTGCACCATGTAAACACAATGATGTAGTCATACTCCTCTTTCAGACGTACTCTCCTTGGCACATCAAGACTGCTCACTGGGTAGCTGAGATGTTCCATGACAAATTGCCCATTCTTCACGCTTAGCCATTCCTTATGGCAGGATCTACTCTTTTTCAAATGTAGTCTTGTTGCACTTACAGTTTTTCCCACACTAATCCTTTTTAAAACACAGACAAACTGAATTACCAGTAAAACTAAAGATGTGAAAACAACCACTTCTTCATTAAAGATCTGTATGAACAACACAAAATAAAAACCCATAACGTTACTATCTACATAAAACAAACATAAATCGTTATCCACTGCACTGGGTTTATATAGCAAGGTTTTGGCAGCAGGGGGCTTAGCAGAGCCCAGCATCTGCCCCATGTCAGATCAGAGCCAGCTCCAGCTGCTCCAGAAGGGCCCTGCTGCTGGCCAGAGCTGAGCCATGAGCGATGCTGGGTGTGCTCTGAGAAAGCAGAGTTATGGAGGGGAAGAACACTGGGCAACAGCAGCTGGGAGAGGAGTGAGACAAGGGAGAGGCGCAGCCCTGCAGGCACAAGGTCAGAGCAGAAGGAGGGCAGGCACGTGCTGCAGGCAAGGAGCAGAAGCTCCCTGCAGCCCAGGAGAGGCCCACGGTGGAGCAGGCTGTCCCCCTGCAGCCCATGGGCACCACACGGAGCAGATCTCCACGTGCAGCCATGGAGGAGCCCACGGTGCAGCAGGGGGATGTGGCCTGGAGGAGGCCGCAGCCCATGGAGAGCCCCGCAGGAGCGGGCCCCGGGCTGGAGCTGCAGCCGTGGAGAGGAGCCCGCGGTGCGGCAGGAGCCTGGGGCAGCTGCTGTCCGTGGGGCCCCGTGCTGGAGCAGCTCCTGAAGGGTGGGCCCCTGGGCTGTGCTGTGGCAGGGCTGGGAGAGCTGCAGCCTGTGGGAAGCCCACGTGGGATAAGTCCGGGAAGGACAACACCTGTGGGAGGGATGCCACGTGGAGCAGAGGCAGACAGTGGCTGTGGAGGAGCAGCAGAGACAAAGCCTTATGGACTGACCACAGCCCCCATTCCTTGTCCCCCTGTGCTACTTTGGGGGAGGAGGTAGAAGAGGGTGGATGGGGGAAGGTGTTTGTAGTTGGCTTTTAGGTCTCACTACTCCAGTCTGTTAGTAATTGGCGATAAATTATATTAACCTTCCTATGCTGAGTCTGTTTTACCTGTGACAATACTTGGCGAGTGATCTGCCTGTGCTTATTTCAACTCATGAGCCTTTTTTTCCGTCATATTTTCTTCCCCTGTCCTTTTAAAGAGTGAGACTGAGACAGCGGTGAGGTAGAGCTTGTCTGCCCATCAGTCTAAAGCCACCACATCCACCCTCATCACAACAGAAGATATTTCAACAGAAGCACTGCAAATACAGGACATGTTTTGTAACACAGCCAAAAGTCATCATCTGGTGCAGCCTGTTAATTTGTCTCTGATTCAGGCAGTACCTGATTGAAGCAAACACACTGAGTAGAGCCAGAATTAACTCATGATAAGGGGACAACGTCAGGAGCCAAGAAACCTTGCCTCTCCTTGCAGCTCTGTCTCAGATTATTTACGTAACCATGGACAACTCAGGTCAGGGCTCAAATGCATGACTGAATTATGAGTGTGTAATAAGTGAATGTGTGTCTAAGAAGCCATAACTCATGATAACAACTTGCAGTGCCAGTGAAGGACACGTAAGCTGATCTCAGTACCTTGGAACTGAGCAGGCATGACGACACTTAGAAATAGTTAACAAACTTCAGATGACAGGGATAAATTCATGAAGTGGTATCTGTTTCTTTCCTTTGGTGCCCATGAGTTGAAATTAATCATTGTTCTTAAATAGCACAAAAGTAACTGTTAAGGTCTATGTGTCACAGTCACTTCCTTCCATTATCTCGTACTGAATCCTGTTCATTTATCAAGTGGTAAAAGTTCTGATTCCCTCAGCACAAAAAGAATTTTATAAGAGAAGACTGCCCTGCTCAAGGTAGTTTACACTCACCAGCGAGGGTTTTCTTTTTTTGTTTTTTTTGGCTTTTTAATTACTTCAAGGGTATCATGCAAAGTGCTGATTTAATGTACACTTGCTCTGCCAGGTCAATTTTGTTTTTTAATGTTGATAGGTTGAATTTATAGCAGTAGATTTCATGTGAGAGATCATCTGTCAGCACCTGTCTGGCTTCATGCAAGACTGGGTATCATTTGTCCTATCACAAACAAAATAAGAGCAGAAAACCAATATAAAACCTCATGCTGTATACTTGGCTAACTCAACAGGATATGGGGAAAGACAGAGAGGAGAAAATCAGGTTGCACTTAAATGGTTTGTACCATTTAATAAAATTTCCTTGCAAACTATTTGCAAAACATTTCTCATATACACAGACTAAAATGCAAATAGAAACATAATAATTATAGCAATTGTCAAATGGGAATAGTAGAAGTATTGGAGGAGAGTGAAGCCCGAGACATCAAAAGGAAAAGAAAAAAAAAAGAGTGTGGGGGATTAGACAAGGAGGAGAGAATGTGTTTCTTTATTTTCTTTATTTTAATAACATATCTACCACCAAACCACAAGCGCTCCATTCCCCTCCTAGCAAAAGCAAGCTGTATACATTCTCCACCTGCACAGGCAGTTATTTCATTTAATTTGTACAGAAGTGCTGACACCTCCTTGCTGAACTGACCCTGACAACACACCTGGTACTCCTCCCTCCACACTACCTGCCCCCCTTGTCTCCAGGTCTGAGCTACCAAGGTGACAAAACCATCAACCCCCATGCAGGTGGGTTGGCTGGGGTAGGACAAAGACCCACATTATTTTAAAATCACTTCAAATTTACATATTAAAGTGGAATGACTGAATCAAAGACATTGTTTGCATTAACGAATTTGGGGATAGAGAGTCTTGCCTCTCTGCTGGAAATCTGCATGCTCAGCATTATGATCATGGCATTACAATGGCTTCTTGTTCTTCAGCCAGGTGGAGTAAGGAGAACACTGCCCCAGGATAGGCATTTCAGATCCACTTCATAATTTAACTGCATTCTCTGAAGCGCCTATTGTTGCATGACAGAAAACAAACGTATGTTACTCCTGCCCTGTGGGCATAATATACAACTTTTCTTCAAATCATTACCCAAAACCCTGCATATTTATAACTAAAAATCTTGCAGGTGCCAGGTGTTGAAGCAAAATGGTGTGAAGTCAAGTGGGACCCCTTAGACAAGGCTCACTTCATTTTCCTTATCTCCCATTTAGCATATTCACCTCGGCGCCAGAGGAAGACGAAGAACAGATGATAGCAGTACCATCCATAAGTAACCACCTAAAATGTATTTTCTCTCCTCATGTCTAGATGAAATTCTGGTAACAAGTGGTGCCTAACAAGAGGATTTGATGTGAAACTGAAAACTACAGCTTCAGGAAACAGCAATAGTTACATCCCCTGGGTCGGCTGATGTGGACTTCTCAATGCTCTGCATCTGGGGATGAAGACTGACCTAACCCACTCCAAACAGCAGATGTTCTATGCTCTGAAAAAATACCTCCACACCATAGATCAGGCTGAGGGTAACATCCTGCTGCTCATCTATACCCTACAACACATCTGTAACATCCCTGAAGTCACATGAAGACTCATCTCCATGTTGTTCCCTACACAGTACATACCATTGAAACAATGTTCCATTCTGCATTGCAGGAGATTCATGTTTTGGAAGACAAGCTGCACCACCAGGTCATGTCACCTGGGTCCTTCACAACTCCCAGTCTTTCTCTGGAGCCAAGACAATCCTCCCAACCTCCAGTGGACATCGGTCTCCATTGACTCAGTCCAACAGCATGTATAACAGCAGGCACGGCACACTCACAGGTCAGGCAGCCATACCTGGAGGGAGGAGAGCCCCTTATTCATCTGGTTTTCATATACATATTGATGGTCCTGACCAGCAACTGAAACAGAAACACACATTGTCAGCCTGAGTACTTCCTAGAGAAGTTCCAGGGCAAAGGCTGCCATCTTCATGCAGTGAGGATAGCTGTGATTCATAAGGAGCTGGGTGAACAATAACGCAGTACAGTCATCACAAACATTTCCTCCAGTTCCTCTGTGTAACCTGTAACCATCTCTGCCTGTGGTTCTGGCTTCCAGAAGGAATGCTACCCACAACCCTTCAGCTGAGGATCTAGGACAATATAGGCCCACAAACACTATGCCCATGACATGTGCTATTGACAGACAACTGAGTACACAACCCAGAAAGCAGTGTTTTACTGGTTTTCTTATCCCTCTTTTTCCACTCTGATTTCCTTGTCAAACTACTCCATACATTAAACAAACCACCACCAACAACAAAAAATGACCAAAACTCATGATCCATTTTGTTAAACATTCATCAGCTTTGTCCCTCACTTGAATCTAAGTCAAAAGAACCCCGAGTAGCATTTGCAAAGCTCAGGCACCAGACCTACCCAACAGAACATCCCTGGAATCTCAGACAGCTCTGAAGTCATGCTTGCACCACCACAGACACTGGCACCTCATCCTAGCTACCTGTGGCTGGAGAATGAGTGATAACCTTGCATGATAACCTGGTGATCATTCTAGGTGATAACCTAGAATGAGTCTAACCTTGCAAGAGCTGTCAAGGACAATAGAAAGGGCTTCTTCAAATACATTGCAGATAAAACTAACGCTAGAGGCAATGTAGGCCCACTGAAGAATGAGATGGGTGTCCTGGTGACAGAAGATACAGAGAAGGCAGAGTTACTGAATGCCTTCTTTGTCTCTGTCTATACTGCCAGAGGCTGTCCTGAGGAGCCCCATACCCTGAAGCCCCAGAGGAAGTCAGGATAAAGGAGGAGCTTGCCTCGGTAGATGAGGACTGGGTTAAGAACCAGTTAAGCAACCTAGACATCCACAAATCCATGGGTCCTGATGGGATGCACCCGCGGGTGCTGAGGGAGATGGCAGAAGTCATTGCTAGGCCGCTCTCCATCATCTTTGGTAAGTCGTGGAGGACGGGAGAGGTGCCTGAGGACTGGAGGAAAGCAAATGTCACCCCAATCTTCAAAAAGGGCAAGAAGGAGGACCCTGGTAACTACAGACCGGTCAGCCTCACCTCTATCCCTGGGAAGGTGATGGAACAACTTATCCTTGGCACTGTCTCTAGGCATATCAAGGATAAGAGGGTCCTTAGAGGCAGCCAACATGGCTTCACCAAGGGGAAGTCATGCTTAACCAACCTGATAGCCTTTTATGAGGACATTACCAGGTGGATAGATGATGGTAAAGCAGTGGATGTGGTCTATCTTGATTTCAGTAAAGCATTCGACACCGTCTCCCACAGTATCCTTGCGGCTAAACTGAGGAAGTGTGGTCTGGACGATCGGGTAGTGAGATGGATTGTGAACTGGCTGGAGGAAAGAAGCCAGAGAGTTGTGGTGAATGGGATGGAGTCTAGTTGGAGGCCTGTATCTAGTGGGGTCCCCCAGGGTTCGGTACTGGGACCGGTGCTGTTCAATATATTCATCAACGACTTGGATGAGGGGATAGAGTGCACCCTCAGCAAGTTTGCTGATGATACAAAACTGGCAGGAGTGGCTGACACGCCAGAAGGGTGCGCTGCCATCCAGCGAGACCTAGACAGGCTGGAGAGTTGGGCAGGGAGAAATTTAATGAAATTTAACAAGGGCAAGTGTAGAGTCTTGCATCTGGGCAGGAATAACCCCAGGAAGCAGTATAAGTTGGGTACTGACCTGTTGGAGAGCAGCGTAGGGGAAAGGGACCTGGGGGTCCTGGTGGACAGCAGGATGACCATGAGCCAGCACTGTGCCCTCGTGGCCAAGAAGGCCAATGGCATCCTGGGGTGTATTAGAAGGGGTGTGGTTAGTAGGTCGAGAGAGGTTCTCCTCCCCCTCTACTCTGCCCTGGTGAGACCGCATCTGGAGTATTGTGTCCAGTTCTGGGCCCCTCAGTTCAAGAAGGACAGGGAACTGCTGGAGAGGGTCCAGCGCAGAGCCACCAAGATGATTAAGGGAGTGGAGCATCTCCCTTATGAGGAAAGGCTGAGGGAGCTGGGTCTCTTCAGCTTAGAGAAGAGGAGACTGAGGGGTGACCTAATTAATGTTTATAAATATGTAAAGGGTGGGTGTCAGGAGGATGGAGCCAGGCTCTTCACTGTGACATCCAGTGACAGGACAAGGGGCAATGGGTGCAAGCTGGAACATAGGAGGTTCCGCTTAAATATGAGGAGAAATTTCTTCACAGTGAGGGTGACAGAGCACTGGAACAGGCTGCCCAGAGAGGTTGTGGAGTCTCCTTCTCTGGAGACATTCAAACCCCGCCTGGATGCGTTCCTGTGCAATCTGCTCTAGGTGTTCCTGCTTCGGGAGGGGGATTGGACTAGATGATCTTTCGAGGTCCCTTCCAATCTCTAACACTTTGTGATTCTGTGAATGAGCGTCAAGCTGAGCAGAGACGGGTCAAGCACCTCCCTCTTTCTCCTCATGGCTGCCTTTGAGAAGCACTTCAGTTTTTGCCAAAGAGACATACAACTCCAGGTCAACAGGCCTGTAACACAAATCAATCTAACTTGACAACCCACCTCCCCCCTAAAAAACAAGGAACAGATATGTTGCTACAGGGTGTGCAGTCATTACATGGTGGGCTGTCCCAGAAGCACCGCTTGGAGAAGATGGTCACCATCGCCAGATAGTGTCCCAAGGCCTTGGTAGATCACTGTGGTCAGCCCTAATGACCCGAGCTCCTCTACAAAAGCAATCACAATCATTTCATTTGTTGGTTAATGTTCCTTAAAAGTTGTTGAATCAAACCCCACTGCTTTGAGAGGAAACACATTCCATACAAAATGCTGTTCTCCACTGTCACTAAGCTCTAGAGTCTATCACTTCAAAGCAGCTTTTTAAGCCAAACTGGAAACAAGGATGTGTTCCAGCCTCAACTCAGAATTCATGCGGACATGCTAACAGTGATTGACAGTCAGCTGATATCAAAATTAAGCGGCCTCTGTCCAGTCTCTAAAACAAACAAACAAAAACCCATAGGTGCCCACAGTATGTAAACCAGTAGCATGGCTGCTCAGGGGCAGGCCACTCAGGCTCAGCCACATCAGCAAACAAAGCCACCTCTGCACAGCATGTTTCTGAAATGAGCTCCATACACAGAACAGCCAAAATACTCAAGGCTTTTGCTTCAAATCCCAGGAAGAAACACTCTCAGTATGAGCTAAATACAATCAACTATCTCTCAGCACAAAAACATAGCACAGCTCTTCCATCGTCTCGGAGACATTTAGTCCTAACAACTTGGTTTTGAGTTAAGATGAAAGATTTGCTCAGGTTCCAGGAAAGCCAGACCTAATGAGAAATGGCCAAATGAGACGCATTGAGTTCTGAAATTTCAAATCCTCCCCCTTCTAAGGATTAGGCTTACTAAAGAACTTTCAAGCAGTCATGCAGACAACATTCAAATCAACATGACATCATCCTAACCTCTCCTTCAGAATTTGTGTGTTTTGGTGGCAAACCATGGCAATTAGCATTTGTCATACTGATCTCGCACAGCTCAGTGGGGCAGATGGCCCAGATAGCAGGGAATGATCCCATAGTTCAAGACTGAGGCTTTCAGCTGATACACATGCTGCTTTCCCAGAGGAAAGAAGATCCTTGCTGCACAGGCTTTTCTGTCTGCTCATTTATGGGTGTAATCCCTAAGTACCAGCTGACTCCAAACACCTCTGACAAAAACAGACCAGAGAAAATCATGCCTAGTTCTTTCAATTCCATCTCCTTTTCCCTGCCAATGCCATCACCCCATTGATTCCTTCAGGGAAAACGCTGTAGTCAAAATGGTCGATAAAACACAAGTTGCATGCAATCCACTTTAACCTGTCTTCAATCTACTGTGAGGGGGGAAAAAAAAAAAAAAAAGAGACTTCCACACATAGTTTTCACACGTTTAATGTAATGGCACCCTAATCAAGTTTACAGTACTTCTGTCTCCGCTAGATACTGTGTTTCAAAGTTAACGGGAAAAAACAAATGTGAACAAAACACCAGTTGCTTGTGAAGTTTTAAAATCTCAACCATTTGGAGTTACATGTGCATAAATGCCTTCATAAAAATTGCAGTTTGTATTTTTCACTCTTCCATAACAAAAAAAAAGTAGCTTTTGCTGGGTCTTTTCACAAGATGTGGAGCTCAAAGATGACAGGACTCAAGCACTTGAGAAACTTCTGAAGGTTATATGAGGACTTCCGTTAGCGAGCCTGCCATGGAGCAAAGACTATAAATAGGAAAAGAATGTGCAAGAGCTATGAGTGAGTGAGATGCACAACATGTTTTGCAAGCTTGTGTTCTGATAGCCATGAACTGAAGACTGCTGACCGAGGAATGCCTGTCTGAATTTCTTCAGCTATAGTCTACTTAGAATATATCCATCGCAGAAAGCACCATGGATAGCTATAGGACAGAATCTTCTATCCTAACTGACAAGTTCTCCTTTAGATTTTACCTTTGATCAACAACTAAGGCAAAAAAAAAAGGTCAATTTGAGACACCACACGCATTACAGGATGTATTTATTGGTTTTCCTATGACACATAATTAAGAGAACTGATACGTGGCTTTTATCTGTATGAACAACAAAAAAGCAAAAAAAAAAAAAAACACCCTAAAACCTAGAAATTTGTAAGTAATTCAAAACTGTCAGTTAGTAATTTGTTCACTTGGATGTCCATGAATCAGACAAACTGCATAGGACTGATGGGAGTGAAAGTAACTGCAGAAATCTACATGAATTGCAACTTTCAGTTCAATCATATTAATTACGCAGAGGAAACTAAACCATCTATTTGCACAGAAAAAGGGTGGAAATAACAGACATTCACACTCACCCTGACACCTTTCCTACTATAAGAATATTGCACATTCCAACAACTTTGCACAAATTACTGGCTTTTTATAAAGACCATATATGAGGTATTAGTCCATTAATAAATAAAGAAAAACATGGAAAAAGAAAAGCACTTAATATAATGCAACAATCCATTCCAAGTACTTAGTGAATGAAAACCGAACAAGTGAAAATACGCAGCCTTGCAGGAAAGGTTCAAGTTACTTTGCAAATAGTCAGCTTTCAGTATCAGTCCAAGAAGCAAAGGGTTAAATCTTTGATAACAGTTTTAAGAATTCAAAGCCCGTGTTTTGCATTGCTGTTCAAAACGCTCATTTTGCTCATGCAAGCAATTTGAAAGGTAAATTCTTCTCTCACAAACACACAGCAATGCGTGTGAGATAATCTTACTAAGGGGAACCAATTTAACATACTAGACCTATACTATCAGATTTAAAAAAAAAAAAAAAAAACAACTTTCAGGCTGACATCAGTTAACTTAAAAGTTTTGTTATGTTTTAAAGAGTTAATACTGGTTATGGACCTCCATGGTGACACAGCTGCTACCCACTAGCACTGTCTTCATTATCAGATACCAGCGCCACAAGGCATTAGGTGAATATGCGAATTGTAATTTTCAGTTTTATTCTCACTCTGCCAAGAGCTTACCTTTCAAATCACAAAGCTGAAAAATCCCTGCTGACAGGTAGTAAATCCATCTATTTTTATTTAGACCATTCCAGAAACACTAGGAATCTGTAGGTAAGCTTATTTTACTAAAGTTTGCTGAAGCTCAAAGGAGCACCTAAATTCAACAAAGTGAACTGTGGAAACTACAGTGTGCACACGATATTATAATTAGCATAAAGCAAGACTGTATTCAGTATGCTCTTCCAAAGCTTGTGAAGAGAGATTTGTGTTTTGGAGGGATGGGGCGAGAGACACACCAACCGAGTGCACACACAAACTTGCATACACAAACAGCCCTGAAGTCTGTGAGGGGTTATTCACATCCTAAAAATCTTTTCAAGCCAATGAAAGGTTACTTGGAAATAGAAGCAATTCCTACATCACTCTCCAAGGTGAAGCACAAACCTAACATATTCCCTCTTTTTTTTTTTTTAATTTGGAAAATAAGTGTTTTCTTTCTAATAGATTCGCAATACTGGACAAAGTAACAACTCAAGACCCAGATAAGCACATTTCTGCTGCTATTTTGTGCAAATTGTTTATCTTGCACAGTAAGTCCTTATCAAGCAAAAACTACTCGTGAAAACTTGGAAAGACATAATAAAAAAAAGCAGCACTTCAGAATAAAGTATCTCCTCTGCTGAAATCCATGCACCAGTAACTCAAACTTTCCTGAATTCGCATACAAGAATTATATTACATTTCTAAAATTAAAAAAATATATCATGTGATGTAGTTCAAATTTACTGAGTGTTTACTAAATTAAAACACACAATTTCATCTGTCACAAAATTATTTCTCTCCTATTTTAAGTAGTTACTGAGGCATTTAGCTTGCAATTGCACGTTATTTCTATTCTGAAAATTAGTTTCATCTATAATTTCTTTATAGCAGTTGTGTTAAGTGTTTTTTAGAACACAGAGTTCAGATCTTTTTCCATATTAGCACAAAACCAAGGAAGATTATGAAGATGTTGAAAGAAGTAAAGAGATGAGACGAAAAGAAAGGAAATGTTACTGTCCAGAACAGTCTGTGTATGTAGTAACCATGTTTCCTCGTCTCTGAGTGACAGTCCGGCAGTGCTTGCTGGATCCATGAAACCTGCTATCAGTTCGCACTGCATGTCGGTGTGCATTTTCAAAGTCACTAAAAGAAAACATTTTTTCCATATTTTCAAACACATCATCAAAAAGTCCAGCTCCAAAGGAGAACTCTTGGAAAGAACGTCTTTGCCGATTGTGAGCTTCCCGATGACTTCGGAAGTGATTTTCAAAGTGCTTTTTCGACCGCGAGTTTTGACTGAAGAGGTCGAAGTCTTTGAACAGATCATCAAAGTTGAAGTTAAATGACTGATGAAACGGGCTTCCGTTATTTCCTTGTCCTCCATGACGGCCGAACTGATCATATTCTCTTCGCTTATTCTCATCTGATAATGTTTCATATGCTGTTTCCATTTAAAAAGAAAAAAAAGTTTTAAAAGTTCAGTGCGTGCCCATTGTAAAAAGAAAAGGAAGACTACAGCCAAGCAAATACACAGAACAACAGCTGCTGCAGTGAGATATATTCCAAACGAGACTTTCATTGGACACACAAGTCCAATCAAGATTAACATTCAAGTTCCCACAATCCAAAAATCAGCTGTTCCAAAATAGTTACAACTATTTACTTACAGTAATAAATATAGCTACACTCGGCAGACAGATTACATCCTCAAATTTTTAAATTCACACAATACAGCACTGTTTAGCTAGCAATAAAGATTATTGCTTATTTTTGAAAGAAAACAGCAGTGAGACGCAGCAATCCGGAAGGCTGAAGACAAGAGGGAGAGCTCCTCACTCATCCTAAACAAGCAAATTGCCTGCTGCATTCTCATTGCAAGAACACAGTGTCTGCACAGCCTCTTGCCAGCCAGGCAGTAAGCTCCAGCTACGCTGCAGCTACAACTAAGTGACAAGTGAAACATTAAGGAGGTAAACATTCCCAAATTCTTAAGATTTCAGAAGTTCAGCAGTAAGCCTAGATTTTGTGATTGGCTATACCAGAGATGGAATTAGATTTCCATCTGCTCTTTGGTCCAAAACTACAGCTGCAGTTGTTCCAAGGCAGAAACTCTGACAGATAAAATACTTACTGTAATCAGAACAGGTATCTGAAACACTTCAATTTTCTTGCCTGTCAATGGCTTCCCAACTTTTCTATATAGCTCATCACGCACTTGAGAACTCCCACTTCCTCCTCCAGTGCAGCTAACAGCTGCAGTTTCTAAGCAGACCATCCCTGCTTTTCACTACATGAATCACTACCTTGCTTTCAAAAGAACTGTTCTGTAGACAGAGAGATAAAACCCAGAAGTCTCTTGTTTAGCTAGGAGAAATACACAGATTGATGGATGTTACAATAGCCTATGGAGAGCAGATGTGGGAACATTAATTCTTCAGCAAACCTTTTCATGTTCTTGGTTATTCATTTCCACCAATATATCAATCACAAACTGCTCATAAATGTTGCATTCTCAGGACAGTTCCACTTGGAAGTGACCCCTTGTTTAATCTTCTGCTCAAAGTCAGCTATGACATCAGACTAGTTCCCCAGGGCTTTGTCCTCTCACTCCTGAAATCTTTCTAAGGATGGGAAAAATAGGAGCGAGCTCTCCCCTGCCTCCCCTCTCTTTCTAAAAGTTAGCCCCGAGTGCTTGTCCACTTCTGAACATGAGAAAAAACTTTACTGTGAGAGTAACAGAGCACTGGAACAGGCTGCCCAGAGGGGCTGTGGAGTCTCCTCTGGAGATATTCCAAACCCGTCAGGACACCTTCCTGCACAGCCTACTGCAGGGAACCTGCTTTAGCAGGGGGTTGGATTGGGTATGTCCTGAGGTCCCTTCCATCTCCTGTGGTGATTCTGTGATGGAACGTGCACAGCCTGTCTAAGGAACCTGCTCTAATGCTTGCCTGTCCTTATAGCCACACTGCATCTCTTGTACTCCCATCACAAAGCACTGAAGAACCTTGCTGCAGGGTTTTTTGCTTGTTTGTTCTTAAAAGAATGTCCCCATGGGTACTGGAACGCCTCCCTCAAGCTCTCCATAAGGCCTTCCATAAGACCTCCCCTAGTGCCAAAGCTGTCCTACTGCCCAGTGTTTTTGTCCGACACGCAGGAACGCATGAACTGCGTTAAGAGGCCTGCCTATGTGCAAGGCCAGAAACAAGTCAGATACTGAAACGGCACATAAAAAGTATATTTTCATCTCTTATTCAGTAAAAAATGTATTCTTAAATTACTGCATTTGTTCACAGTTATAAGCCACGTATCCAGTTACTAAGAACAACGTTATCTACATTACCTTCAGCAATTTCTCTAAATTTTGCTTCTGCACCAGGACTCTTGTTTTTATCGGGGTGGTATTTCATGGCAAGCTTGTGAAACGCTTTCTTGATCTGGCGGTCAGACGCATTTTTTGGAACTCCCAGGATATCGTAATAGCTCTCTGTAGCCAGTATTAACTCAGTTATCATTAAAATGCAGAGAGCAAACGTGAAGACAGATTGTGTAGTTGCCATTTCTCTGGTTCCTAGAAAGAAAAAGAAATACACTTGAACAAGTTATTTCAGGTTGCACAGCAGCTTATAGAAGAGGTATAACTGTAAGCTGAAATGTATTTCTCAGGAGTTGCTCTGACAGACACATGAGCAGGTTTTTCACTTGTGTTAAGAAACTCCATCCTCCTATTTCCATAACCACAGAATTTGTGAATGGAAATGCTGCAGATTCATATCTCACTCCCACCACAGGTATGCTTTGGTGCCTT
>VXAV01006401.1:32620-45003 GCA_013399715.1 Alectura lathami | reverse complement strand
GAATTTAAACCCCCAAAAAAAAAAAAAAAAAAGTGACATTGACATAGTACAGCTTACTAGAACACAATATTCATAACTCGCATCTCATGGGAGCACTCAGAGTTTTTTGGTTTGTTTGTTTCACAGTTAGAGCCAGCTCTATTCCCAGCCCGCGGACTAAATGCCTATTTGCACCTTGACTACACCAGAGATGCTGCTGGTGCATGCCTTCCAATTTAGTCATGTCCAAAGGGAATCCAGTTTGCACGTTCAGAGGGCTACACAAGGCAAACCAAAGCACAGCATGGAAACAAATGCATACTCTATTTCAAAAGCGCACATCTGAACCGATGCATTAATGTGGTGGCACACTGAGAGAACCATTCAGGCACCACCGAAAGTTGGGAGACATGCTGAGAGAATGGGCTAAGAAACTTGAAAAATTAAAACAAAATACTTAACATGGGAAACTAAAACATGCTTGCAAAAGAGGAAGTTTTAATGGTGTTGAAAAAATAAGACACACAAGAAAAGATGAATGCTTCTGTATGTAAGAGGCAGTAATTGACAAAATAATGGGAAAACTGCAGAAGAGGAATTGAGGATTAACTTAACCAGCAATCAAAATATAAATAAAAAGGTGACAGAGCAACATTAAAAAACAGACAGCACCTGGAAAAAAGAATGGCAGGAATATTATACATAGAAAGACAATAGCATATATTCTTCTGCAAAAGGCACTGGTCAATCATAGTCATAAATATGCCCAGCTAGTAGAAAAAAAAAACAGGTTCTGAAATAAAGTTGGCATAAGATTGGGAAAATATGATTTGTAAGTTAGACCTGGTTTTGCTTACATCAGGTTAAAGAATAGTGGAAATTTTCTTGTAGGTTAAAAATAAATAAATTTGCCGTATCCACCAAGGATGAGTCAAATAAAATCAGCAGCAAAGATTTACACTACTTACTAGGAGATATACAGATGACATGAGATTCGTATTAGCACAAAATAGGTAACCTCCGGCAGCGCTTAGCTAACCGTTCACAAATTTTCTCTCATTACACAAACTGGCATATATAAACAAAACTTACAAGGGATGTTCTAGTTACAGATGGATCTCAAAGCAGACTAGATGAGCTGTTGAAGTCCATTCCAGGTCTATATTTCTACGATTTTATGCTTTCTGTCACTAAAATATATCCCTGATGTTTTACTTACGTATAGAGTATGCTTATTTATATTTTTAATATTCATTTCCTTTCAAAATTACGTATTTCAAAAATGTGTATATATTTAGCAGACATCATTTATTAATGACAGATTACACCATTCTCAGAGAATGCAGATTATTACTTCTTCAATACATTTAAGCAGCTTTGTTTATGCACTTAGGGTGAATAGGCAGCAAGGAAGGTTTCACCATACTCCCCATCTCCCAGTACCACCAGTATGCTGTCTGGGATTTATAGTTAACAACACCCCTTTCTAAACCTTCTGTCCTCTGTCAATGCCTACAGACTTCTGGGCTTCCCAATTTCTTAATCAACTAACTTGAAGGTGAATCTCAGCCCAGGTCTAGAAGTGAAAACGTGGTTATCATTGAATCTCTAAATATAGAAAGGCTATTAAAGGACTGGTTGGCATTTAAAAATGATGAAAGCCAATACTGTTCTTTGGCATCAGCACTAGCTGGTGTTGCTAAGCTACTGCTGCTGCCCAGACGGTTATACACCATCAGGTTAATTCATGCAGGCCAGTGGTGGTCTGAAGACAGAAGGGAAGGAGAGGAGAAAAAGGGGAAAAAAGGAAGAAAAACACTCAAAATGCATTTTTATACCAGTAAAACTCAAATCTCACCATCTGAGCCTATGAAGGGTAATACAATTTTCAATACAGAAATGCTGAAAACCAATTAGCTTTTAGTGTTCTTTTAGAGTCCTTATTACTTTATCTTGCTCTGTTAATTTACATTTGTTTGGTTTTGCTGTAATGAAATTACAATGTCGATAAGATGTTTAATGCCATCTGCCTCCATTTTTTCCCACCTTTGATGAATGATTTGTATTTTTGCTAAATAAGTACCTTAATAAAAACAAGGACATTCTGCTTTTGTGGGCCAAGTGAGGCTAGTGACTGGAAAAAAAAAAAAAATCTACCAGCATTTTTTGTGGTTAGATTAAAGCCTGTGAAAATGTTATTTATATGCAACCACTGCTTAAAAACTGTCCTCTGAGTTTCTGGCAGCTTCCATGATGTTCTACTAGCAGCAGCTGATCACACTTGTTACTTGTAGCTTCCAAAAGTGAGCATGCATGTACTCCCTGTAAAGTAACCCAGCTAGCCACCTAGCACCATCATACTGCTTCACAAAGGAAGCTGTTTAAAACTCCGAGAAGAGTGCCAAATGCCTTAGCAATCACGAGCGTCTTCTCCATAGCACTTCTTCTCTAGCTTGCATTCTTTTTATTTATAACTTTTTTGCCTTACAAGAGAATGTCACCTGAAAATCAGCCTTTTATCTCTGTTGATGAAAAAGGAGACATTTCTATTGGTAGAAGACAATTCTGACATCTAAATAACCCAATTCTTCTTGTCACTGCCCATTGTGATCATAAACTTAATGACCTTAACATTTCTTGCCTTCCTCATATAACTAAGCTAGGATCATTATTAATATGAACCACAACTTCGATATTTTTGGTGTGGTTTGGGCACTGAATGTACAACTGGTTGGAAAACTACGCATGAAAAATATTTAACCATGGATTGCCATCAAATGGTCAAGAATTACCATGTAAAATTCTGTAGAGACTTTTCTTTGACCAACATTTTCAATAAAAGAGCTAAATGATTAAACAAGAGCAATGGAAAGGATCAGGTTTCAGAAAATGACAAAAAGATTGTGTTTAATTTATTGATTGAAGGGACACTCAGTAGCTGCTTCAAACATACAAAAGGTTGCTGTGAAGTAGTAAACCATTTTCCGATGTCCACTCAACAGAAGAATAATGGGCTTCAATTGTACAATAGAATGCTTCAAGTAAATACATGATTTTCTAAAAACAGGCATAGTCAAACAACTGGAAGAAATTATTAAAAAGAAAAAGTATCTGCGAAGACTGGTCAGAACTTACTTGATCCTAATTTGAGAAAGCGAAACAGACCAGATCAAAAGTCAACAACCACAGGCAAAGATGCCACAGATGACTTTGAGTGGCATATGCATAGCACAAGAGCTAGGAACTCAGGCAACCCAAGAAAACCAGCAGTGCATTGTACCTGGCCTCTTAACACAGGAGCTGGGGGCTGCTACCTTTATAAGCAGGAAAGTTACTGCCAAAAAATGCAATACTTTTACCTAACCAAGAATAAACATCCTCCCAATAAACTTCCTTTTCCTGAAAAACTAATGACCAATTTGGAGAAAAATACCATGAACAGTCCCATCCTTATAAGATCAGTTGCCAGCGTACATAGTTCTAGTTCGTTCCAACATCATTGTTTAGAAATTTCAACCAACAAAAAAAAGGATTGCACAGAAATTATTTCTAAGTTTAAGAAGGTTAGTTCCACATACTCATAATTCCAAAGGATTATGAACTGCAAAGCTATACATCTACTAACGCTACCATTATAATCCTAGATTTGAATGATAATGTTCCTTGCATTATCTGTTAATACTTTCCCTAAAGCCTTGCTAGGTCACTAAAGCAAAAAGTGATCGCTGGGTCATTTCGCTGTCTCTGTAACATCTTCCAGTTATTTTTAAAAGACATGAACAGGTTAGGCTAAAAACCGTTTTCATATCTCAGGCAAAGAAGGTCAAGAACTCATCGCTATTATAATTATTACAGTTCCTCTCAGCACATTTGTACAACCCTGTTACCCAACGGAACAGCCTATTTATAGCTCACTAAAATACCAGATCATCACTTGTCAGATGTTGAAACACAGAAGGAACAGATAGCGCTTTTCTTAGAAGGTACTTTTGGGACTGAGGAGGTGTGAATTCTGTCTGAGAACACACTATTTGCTTGTCCTCATCTTCCCACTCCTGAAGAACTTCAGATGGCAGCTGGGAGAGCAAACATTTCTCCAGGTAAGTGATATAAGCATTCTTTAACAGACAGCAACAATGCTGATTTCTACACCACAAATATGTTGGACTGCTTTGTACTGAAGTTATCAAGAAATTGATGCCTGCTTCTAAGAAATCCAATAAACCACACTTTACACAACCATAACTTTACTTTCTAAAACCGCTACGTGGGTTACCACTTTTCATGCTAGAGAAGCCACATTTTCCAATACACAAGCTTACTTTTTCCTTAGCCTATTGGTTGGTGATTTGATTAGAAAATAATGGAGCCCTTTTTTTTTAAATGTCTGTAAAACTGAAGTTCACTTTCTATCTTCTTCAGGTTGATCTCCATCAGAAACAAACGAAAAAAGACCCTATTTTCACATCATCCTAAGGATCATTACATGTATTTATACCAAACCTTCCATTTCCACAAATGTATACTGATTTATATAATCACTGCATAAGCTGCATCCTTCCTTGTGGACATTTAACAAATGCAAAAGTGACTGTTCTTCACCAAGAACACTTCACCAAGCATCCTTATTGTCAAGTACAAGATTTTTACACCCTGTTCACCTTTAGCACTTTCTATGGCGTATGATGTTAGTCAGAACTTCACATCCATCTGCTTTGCTTCTTTCTGTAGGACTGCCTATGAAGTAGGAGTCAGTGCAACTCTAAACCAAAAAACTTTCCCTGGTTGCTCTGAAATAATACAGAGGAAATAAGACACAGGGTTGAACACCTATTTTCTAACAAGTACGACTCACTTTGGCAGCAGCTGGTGGCTTTGTGAGATTGTTGCTTGTATTTTTACAGCTTTTATCAGATGATTGCTTGCTTTAAGAGTTAACTTACCAGCTAAATGAATGAAACAGGTCACAGTGTCAGTGTTGTACTCTATACTGTTTCACCCAAAATCTTTTTGCAAAAACATGCTCCAAAACATTGTTCCAGTCTGCTCCAGAGAAGGATTATATCAATAACTGCCCAAATTACCTTTGACTGAAATACTTAACCCTGAAGTGCCTCTACTACACGCAAGGGAGGCATTCTTTGACACTGTAGTTAACGTACTGAAGCAAGATACCAGAATAAGTATTTCCAGAGCACCCAGAATTAGGGAAATATAACTTAAAATTCTGGTTCAAATTTCTAAATGGACTAGTTTCTGAGAATTCAGGCTATAGCCCACTGCTTGATTTTAGTAGAGCATTCAATTTGGCATCAGATTCTTTTTCCTGATTACAGTAGAGTAGGTACAAAAAAATATATTCTCTCCAGACTCTCATACAGTTTCTGAATATACCTAACTATAAACAAACCAACAAACATACAAGAAAAATTAAAATCACTTTTATTTTCTAGAACCTCTAGATTCAATCACATGCACACAGTGGGAATGCCTCATTCTTCACAGACCTCGCTTGTTTCACTGATCTTACATACATCGTAACAGCTGTGGAGGAAAGGAAGAAATAGTCAAAGTCCCAAAATATAACCACCATCATGAACCCCTCCAAAAATATTGTTGCTTACAGAAACATTAAAGATTGAAAAATATCTGCCGCTCTCAGACTGATTCCTGTTTTGCCCATTAGTTCTTCTCTTACCTGATTTTCAAAATCAGTTAATTAATCAGACAATGCAAGATAACTACTTGTGTACTTTTTGAACCAAAACAGCAAAAAAGTCAAATTAACCCCAAATAATTCATAGTCTAAGGGAAGCTTTTAAACTGTCAGCGCACAAGAGGGGACTGTCAAGTGGAAGGACACCTGCAGAGTGTCTAGTGCTGAATACTAGTTCCATAAGCAAAAACGTACTGCTTCTGAGGAAGGTTCGACGTCAGATTCAGAAAATGTTTTTTCTCCCTTCTGCTTTCCTTCCAGTCACCTTGGATTCACAAACCAGTCAAGGATACGACAGAATGTTTTAGACACTCCTCACCTAGAACTGACAGGTGCTGTCACCAGGGAGTTCCCTTCCTAATAGCGGATCAATATTTAGGCTTTCAGACATTTTCTTCCCAGTAAGTGAGGTTAAGGAAGATAAGCACAATGTGGGTTATGGCAGATGAGCACGTGGTCTTTGGCAGACATCGAAGTGCCATTTTGATGTTGGTTTTACTTATTATCTGTGTAACCTTTTCTTGTTTGTACTGTCGTTATTGCTTTTACAGTAGAGGTTCCTTTCCATTCAGAAGATAAATATTATGTACCAACAGAAATTTGTCTGTCAGATCACAGCGTGAGGTTTTTTAAAAGCTCAAAGAAAAAACTGCATTGACTAGTTATACTACTTAGGTAGCTAAGAACATATTTACCGAATATACATGAACTTCAGAAATAGATGCTAAAGCTTTAGTATCGTTGCTAGTTACTGTATGCTGCAATGATATCTCACAGGAACTCAAAATACCGTCTGATGATGGCTCCTTCGTGAGGAAGGATTAAAACTCCTAAGGCGGCTCCTACCTACAATAGCAACTAAGGTCCTTCTGAAAGTACAGCCATTCCCTATACAATTCCTGCCTTCGTGCTTAAGAGGCAACATAGAAAGATGTCAACATTTCAGCCAGTCTGCACGATGTTATCAAGGACAGGAGGCCACCCGCCATCCCTCCCGCCCTCTCCTCCAGCCTTGCCTTTGCCCTTCCCTCCCTTTACCCCGCAGCAGGCTGTGTGGTGGCAGTGTCACAGGTGCGTCAGGGGCAACACATGACGCGGGTCTACGAGATTCCTGTACGCACAGACACAGTGACCAGGTGGACTCAAGGGTACGAGCTTCTTATTCTATATGCATTCGTTCATTTTTATTGTACTTTCTGGTTTTAAAATGTTATTTCAAGCATGAAAATTACTTATACCATTCAGATGTATTTAAATAACTCCCCAATCCCTAAAACAACTTTTTTCAAGTATCCTTTCGAGCCAAATTTTTGTGGCTAAAACTCTGATAAACACTCTTTTTGCTCTTTACATGTAATGAAAATGCATTCTGCATGAAAGTCGATCTGTTAAAAACTACTGTAAAATCAAAAATTCTAGTCTAACAACACATCTTGAGTTAACATTGGTCTTTCAGTGACTGTGAAGGCAGAAAGGAACAGAAACGCATCCACTTGGTTTAAGAGAGAGGCTGTTTTTCTCGTGATCCTCATAATTTATCAAAGATACAACAACCTTTCAGGAACAAAACATACTCAGCTGCCAGCATTTCTGTATAAGCAAGAGGAATCTGCTGATTTGCACCCAGGATCCCATACTTTCATTACAAGCTTTCTAGATCTATTTCTGACTTGAAGATAATGAACATCAAAACTGAACCTTCCCACAGAACATGTAAGTGGCCATCCCCACCCCAGGGAAAAATGGGAAGAGCTAGGGCAGGAGCCTGACAGTCAGCATCGCCTGGGATGTGTGAAACAGAGTCAGTTCCCTTCACACTAACACAAACACGAGACACGAGCCTTTGCCTTCTTCACCCCTCACGTCCCGTAAATGCTAAACTTCTAGTTACATACAAATGCTGCAGCATTTTTATAATCTCGTTTTCCACAAGTTTTCAAAAGGTTTTGGAACTGGTCCCTGGAAAGATAAAATTTGTTTGAACGACAGCAGCTTTCAGTATATACTCAAGCCACTCTCTACCAGCATGATTTCCAGAATAGCAGAGCAGCCAGCATGCTGGCCAGATGCTCACAGCACTATTTTAAAGAGCATGTCTTAGACGGTTCTTGATGATTGTTTGCAGAGTCGGAAACAAAACCTATTTCAGTAGTGTTGATCAACAAAATGCTTTCATTGCTACGACAGAAGAAAACTGTTCAGTTTAACTCTTCTGCTAGCACCACAATCGGTGGAACGCATGATAGGGAGCCAAACACTTTTACTACCGACAAGTGACACTGACCGTTAGCTCTTTCCTATGAATGCCAGAATAATACTTTTTGATTTGATTTTTTGCTTTTCCTGGAAGGTCAAGTATCTAGCAAAATCTTTAAAAATGGCTGTATTCACATTTTTTGCCTAAGTAAAATCAAGATTCTTCTTTGAAGAGTGAATGTAAAGGTGACATTGAAGCTACATGCCCATTATCCCTCAGCGTCTCTGGCTTAAAAGCACCTGTTCTCATCCCACCCGACAATGAAGCCTTATCTGAAGTCTTCAGGCTAAGCCATGCTCTGTTCCACTACAAACGGTACCAAAAACAACCTCGTAAGTAAATGATATCCTCACATTAATATAATTTGCTGAGATGGACTCCTGATAGGTGGTAGGATTACCAGAATTGCACAATGAGGATATTACTTGCTTGTTCTGCAAAACATGGTACTCATGACGGTGGCCTTTAGAAAGGAGGAAAATTCATATTCAAAACCGAAGGCAAGCTCACAAAGTTACCTATTTTTATTTTATAAATTAGACAAAACCTAAGTTTAAGCTTGTAACGCTGTTTCAACTATCTGTGTTTAAATGCAGCTGTCATGAACAACTCCACCAGTTCCCATCAGGTTCCTCTCCTCCAAGCAAAAAAATACATACCCTTGGAAACACTGACACTGAACAAATTTCTCATTTTTCTCTGGATACAACAGCAATAAAAACCAAGTACGTACTTCTTAGAGAAACGATGCTTAATCGCAAGTGGTATTGGAGTAATTCAGAAGTGTTTCTAGTTTACTGCAACTTAGTTCTGCAAGCTATTACATTTTTTAAATTCAAAACCTTCATGCAAACTAGAGCCACAGTTAACCCTATTCTACATGCAAATATTTTACATTCACACCCTCAGAACAAGTTTAACTCTTTGATGCACTGTATAGCAACTCCAACAACTTCACAGGGTTTTTTTTTTAAGAAGTATACCATTTTTACAGCGAGTTAACTTTGAATAATGGGAGTTTCGCGAGAAGGAGAAAGGAGGAGGTGGGAAAAAAAAAATCCACCTCACAATACTACTGTATTGAAAATTTCAGGTGGTAAATTAGGGATCTTTAGGAAATACAACCCACTGAATTTACACCAAACACACTGCATGCAAATAACAAGAGTGAAACTGGCTACAAAACAGTTTTTAAAAAAGATCACTTCAGGTTGGAAAATTTATACCAACAGATAACATACACAAATGGCCAATAACAGATGGTCAGAAGAGCTTAAACAAGTGTATCACTAAAGGTAAATTTGAAGAATGATTCTGTATTTTTCTAAGTATTGTAAAATAAATTCACAACAATTCTACTGCCCCCAAAAGAAACATTTTCTAAACCACATGCCATGTACCAGTTTCATTACTATTACTCCTATCATATGATCACAAAGGAGCTGTAATGCAGAGGAAACATAGTTGCCAGTGTAAGACTTCTACAAACCCGTTAATGACTTTGAGGGCCACAGAGTAGTACTTTTCATACAGCCACTATGCAGCTTATAAACATTCCTCCTAACAAAAAATACCCAGGCACATAAAACGACCGTTTCCGTGCGGATCACTTCAGCATTTACAGCAGGTGTTAGACTACAAGCACACCGCAGAGCACAGGCGCATCCAGAGCAAGCTGACACAAGTGTACTTCTGAAGAGAAACGGCCGACCGCTCTTTGTTACCAGGCTTTGGTTAGCGTTGCGCTACGGCCTTGGAACATGCAACCTCAATTCAACCAGATGACACTAAATTGAAAGGTGGGCTACAAGGGTTAATTGGCTCTCAGGCTGTAGCACCACTTCAGAGACACTCGGACGTAACACGGCCGCCCCCAGAACTGCCAGCTTGGCGGACCTGCACCGCATCACTGAGGCAGCTGGAGCCAGTACGGAGCAAAGCACTGGGAATCCCTTCTACCTGGCAGAGTCTGGGAGCGAGCACACATCCTCCAGACAATACAGGAGTGGTCAGATGACTTTACAGGTTCTAGGTGAACTAGCGACGAGGAAATGGAACACAAGCAGATTTGTTTGCACAATAAACAACTCTTAAGAAAGCATCCACACTGTGCACCTGTGTAGCATGGGTGACTAATTTGCACCAGCTCTAGTTTGGTATTGAGGCTTAACATCTACCAGCAGTGACTGCATCTCCCAAGCTCTTAAAGCCTATCTTTTGGTTTCATTTTATCCCCAGTAAACCAAGTTTGTGTGCTTTGAGAAAGTTCCACCATGGCAACAATGAGTGGGAGCATGTCAGGAACAGGACCTAAAGCACTGATACAGACACATCTTCAAACAACCAAACAATGACAGTGATAAATTGTATCAGGGAGAGGACTATGTTCCAAACAAGGTGACTAGGTACTTTTCAAGGAATTAGGAACATACTGTTTTTTTGTTTTGTTTTGTTTTGTTCTTTACAAATCCGTATTGTAGCCTCTGGTTAAGGGAGGCTCTGATTCTGTGACTTGAGGGGGCTTAGTTTGGGGTCTGTTTTAATCTTAAGAAATTGCTTGCACAGAAGGTTACTATGCTTTACACGTATGAATACTTCAATGTAGAAGTCCTAGGAAAATAGTTACCTTCACACATCATTCCTTTAAAGCAGCATGGTTACTCCTGCAGAATAGAGGGAATCCAACAGTATACTCTGTTGCCAGGAGAGGATTTTTATATAAACACACTGCTAAAAACTGAATAGCAGTGCAGTAAGCTCAGTAGCTACTAATGAGCGGATTACTGACCTTGGCAATTCCCACTTCAGGCGGGCTACTTACCTGTTCCAAACGTGGACAGTACGCTGTAACTGCTCCACATAGGTAGCTCTAAATTCCAGGGCAGTACTTACTATGGTTTCAGCAAAAACTCATGCATTTCCAGAATAAAGCAGTATCTGGAAAGCACAACTAGAATTCACTAAGCACCTCAAAAGGCTTTTAGAAAAAGGTCTGCATAAGACTCCGAAAGTTCATTAGAGTTTACCATACTTGAAAGGTGCTCTATTATTACTTTATTTCTTGTGACTGAGAGAAAATGTGGTTTGGAGGAAAGTATGCTTTCTCTTACTCTTTGATAATTTATTCTACAAGATAGAATTTTACATAAAACAGTACAGTTAGCCTTTAATTTCGGAAAGAATGTGTACCCGCCTCATTCTAATAATATAAAGAGAATTAGGCAAATAAGGCTTTCCAGTTCACATCTTGCAATACTTTCCCTCACTTTTTCTGGCTTTCACCAATTCACAATATACACGTGCATGAGTCGTGTCTTTCTTCACTATTATTTATGCTGAGCAAGTAGCAATGATGGAATTAAACTGGAAAACATGCTTTTCTATGGTTTATATGGCATAGAGAGAAAAGCAGGAGGCACCCAAAAACCAGAAGAACACAAACAGTGCATCTTACAGCTTACTGACAATCCCCAGAAGTCTCTCTTCACAAACTTCACAGGATCAAGAGTGGGGGGAAAAAAAAAAAAAAAAAAAGCATTATTGAGAAGGCTGTGCTTGCTGGAATATGCAATTGGTTGTGTACATTCCTGTTTGGTCTGTCAAGATAAGAAACCACATCTGCCTTAGCCGTGCTGTTTTATTAGCACATTAGTATGTAAACAGTCAGATCCTTAATTTAAAATTCACACCTCATCAGGATGAATACTTGCATATTAGCTTGCAGAGGCTCCAACTCAAAAGAATGTGACAGCAGCCTACCAAGGCTACTAGTATAAACCAATGTTTCTTCTCTAGATCATAGGAAATCCTAGAGAAATCAGCAAAAATGTCGAAGTAGTTTATCCAAAACACTCATCTGCTTTGAAGGACTTGAAAAAATTACTATGTGCTGCATATGAACATATTAGACAGGTGTTTCTGAACTCACACCATTTGTGCCACATGCTTTGAAGTGATTAATCCAAATCGTTTACCTGGCCGTTCTGGTTTCTAACACGCACTTTGAAAACTCTCTAGTCTGCTGAAAGAGCTGAAAATGCATCCTTGAAACCAACAAGGCGTTATATTGTACGGGGCAAATCTTCACCACCAGCACAGCTAGTTACAAGCACCCTCTGAAACATCTGCTTCTCTGCGACTGTCAAGTCCCACTTCGCTGTTTACGACAGCAACTTTCCTAAACCAGCACGGCCCGACACACCGACGCGACGCTGCATCGATAACACACATACGGACTTCTGCCAAGAAGACCGAGGCTGCCTGAGTCAAGAAGGGCACCCGGGTGTTCGACTGCTGCCACGACCACTGCTCCACCCACGCCAGCAGGGCGCAGTGCACGGCCGACGGGAGCACCGGGAGCACCGCCGGGAGCCGAACCGCCGGGAGCCGAACCGCCGGGAGCCGAACCGTCCGGCCCCTGCCCGACCCCTC
>VXAV01006401.1:12195-31312 GCA_013399715.1 Alectura lathami | reverse complement strand
GCAAAGGCGGCCGCCACCGGCCGCGGTCCAGCGAAACCTCCGCGGCCTGCTGCTGCCGCCGACCGCAGGGCCCAGCGCAGTACGGCCCACAGCTCCTGCAGGGCACTGAAAAGCCTGATCCCCGCAGAAGGAAAATTCCGAGAATAACCTAGTGCCAGCAAACACCTAGGCCTAGCCCTGGGAAAAATGAAATGAAGACTATCCCACCTGATACCAGGACAAATGCCACTGTAGCACCATAGCTGGTTTACAGTAGTTTAATTTTGTATAGAAATGGGTACGTTTGGTCTACATACCTATAAGAGCGCTGTAGTCATTGAGACAAGGAAGGCTAACCCCATGTGTAAACGGCACGTACATCTTTGTTCGCGAGGTCCTTGTCTTTCAAGAACTCTGTATTACATACAGTATTTTGTTTCTTGAGGAGGTAGTGGGGTTGCATGCCTCAGGAAAATCTTCAAGAGATTGACTCCTCTCTTTTATCATACTTAAAACAGTCAAATATTTTGCTGTAACAGGAGAAAAAAAAAAAAAAAAAAACCACCACCACCAATCCTTGGTGTTTTTAAGTTAAATCACTCCCTGTGCCACAAAATGGCAAGATCAGCAGGTGACAGTGGTATCCCTCCCAGCACAGGTGCAAGTAATATTTTAATCAGTTCCAAAAAACACCTCAGGAAACTCCACAATTATGACAGCTGTTTTGCTAAAATTCTAATGGAGAATGGTAAATCAATGCTAATGTACACAAGTCAGCTGACAATGTCTTAGTTTCTCAGGCTGGGAATAAGCAGAATAGGAGTTGGAAACTAGATATACACAAACACCCTTGGCCCGAGTTTCTGCCTCAGCTGGTATTCCTGATTTGATTGCTGACTGTCAGGTGGGAGTGCTACATCACACCTGAAAGTCCAGGTGGAACAGCTAGAAGAGAGAGAAAGGGATGATTGCTAATAGATCACACTGAATTTTGGTTCATATCAGTTCACGCTAACTTAAAAAAATAATAAAAAAAAACCTACAATCACAGCTGAAGCTCTCTACTATCCAACTTTAGAAAAGCTGCTTCAAAATAACCTTTCAAAGTAGTGGAAGAGACGACCTTGTGTTATAATGTTATGCCAGAGTGAAAGGGGCTAGCAAGGAAAAAAAAAAAAAAACCCAACAACAAAACCCAGAACTAAATTGAACCTGTGCAGTCATCACCATTAAGCAGCTCATTCCCCAGACCAGAAATGCTTAAGGCTATTCAACAGCAGGACAATTAGAAACTTACAAAGAATAAATGCATTTAATACCCTACGTGGGTGCTCCCATTCAGGAACAAAATGGCTCTGGGGTTTGGGGAAATGAGGACACATTACCCTAGGGTGTCAGTTTATGTCCCACTAACTCCCTGTGCTGATACTGTTGTACACATCAAGTGCAAAGCAATTTACTTTTGTTTCCAAAGACTTTCTAACTGGCACATCCAGAGGAGGACCTGGTATTGCAAGTCCACGTGCTCATCTGCTGTCTGTGAGCTTCCCATCAGGTAAGCTCTTAGGCAAACAAATGCGTACATTGATTCCAAGATGGCAAACTAAGGCTACCAATAAACTACAACTATTTTGACTTCCAGCAGGAGTCCACAGGAGTGTAAAATATTTAACTTACTTAAGCTAGCTTCACATCTTGCTCACTTTAATTTTCTGCGTATTCAGGTGTAGATGGATATTGCCCAAGATGTGAATTAGCTCTGGATACATTTCTTGGACTTCTCTGGAGGCTCTCAGTCACTGGATTTGTTTCAAAATGAGTTGACCGCAGTTTGGGAAGCGTACCGTCCCCATCTTTAAATGATGTTGTTTCGCTGAAGAGGCTTTCAAAATACTTCCATATTTACTTATCATTGCCATCTCATTCATTATAACTTAGTGGGATGCAGTACTGAAATTCCTTCCAGAACTATAGCAACAAAAGATTTGTAGTAGCCATGTTTACATTTGGAGACTGTAATATACTAATTTTGAACAACAAAAATAATCATTTCTTGAAGGCAGCCAGAAGGGCACCACCTATCAGACCTTATTACCACCCTGTTAAAATACATCAAAACCCTGGAGCCAGCATGGTAATGATTTCACTTCGACGATAATCGTCTCCTGACTGTCAGTCTTTACTGGCTGCCAACCAGTTCAGAAAGCAGGTTCAGGCCTCATGCTAGGAACTATACTGGTGGATTGAAGGTTGTACTTACTCTAATTTACTTTCAATGTTAGTGAACTTCATGTACTTTGTCTCTGCAATTATTCAAGGTCCATTAAGTAAGTGATATTTTCAAGTATAACAAAACCAAGAAACTAATAAGTAAGTTCATAGTTACAATCAGCCTTGCTTACCAATTAACATACACAATAAGGAAACTATTCAGTAGTGTCCTCCAGGGTTTAGATGGTGAAAATAGGTTTGGGACCTTGCATCTCAGAAGTCTGCAAATTTACATGATTTAATTATGTTAAGCAGCTCTTCTCTTTGTCTTTACATACAGCTTTAAGGACCTAGTAAGCACTAGGGATTCAGCGCAGCGTACATCCTCCGATGTAACGGAAGCTGGTCCAACGTGGTGGTATCCCTGGCGAAATATCGTCCCTTCACAACAGAATTTAAACATAAAACCATAGGACTTACTTCCATATGTACGCCAAAGGATTTTTAAACAGGAAAGATTTACAGATAAAAATGAAAGAATCCTCAGTTTCCATGGTTAATCTGAAAATTATCTGGGTCATTTCTTCAGAAACACCTGCTTTGGAATTACTTCCTCCATGTGGTCGGCTGCCCTGATGAGCATCTTGGAATGCTAATGACACCAATGAAATAAAGCATTTTATGACTGCTTGAAAATTGAAATTGGGTACGTGTCATGGATCTGAAATGCAGGTTGCTCTGTGGTTTTTTTGTTTGTTTGTTTTTTTACGAAAAGCAACCTATACCTCAGACATTTTAGTGAGACATTTCTTTCCAATTTCTAAAACTTAAAAATGCAAAACACTTCCACATATAAACAACTGGCAGTAGTGACTAGATTCCTTACTGATGTCAAGTTGCCAGGAGTAAAAAAAAACACATTTATGTAGAATTAGCTACTTCATATCATGTTCTGAAATGATTGGGCAGTGCCAGAGTCCACTGGATTGTTTTCTACTATAGAACTTCGGTAGGTCAAAGTCCAAAACAAAACTTAATGTGATCATTTTTAACTGTGCACAATAACATTTTAATAGAAGTAGATTTTAGTGATTTAACTGAAGAATCATTTTAAGCATTGCAAGTAGGCTTTTATTTCCTTTATTGAAGGAAAATTGAAAGCTAGATTGTGATTTAATAGAAGTCAAAGACCCAGTTTGCTGAGAAAAACATAGGATTTTTACAGGTAAGTGATCTGAAGTGTTTAGAAAGCAAAATCAATAATCCCTCCCTTGAGTATCTTGCTGAGATTGTAGGTTTTCTGATAAGGGACATGGGATCAGAAATTAATCTGCTTGTGGGCATCTTCCTATTCTTTGAAATGCACATATTACTTAAAAGATAAAGGGAAAAAAGAAGATTTGTTTGCTATCAAGTAAAAGTTATCAAATTATTAAAAAAAAATTCCAAGTCATGTCTTACTGATTTTTCCTCTTTGCACGGGGTTTTTGCTTGACAGAATGCTAAGTTTTATTGGTTCCATCACAATTATTTGGTAATGGGACCTGGCAAAAAATAGAGCAGCAGTAATTCTTTTGTATAATTTCCCAATCAACAAATCGCTGTGGAACAAAAATCCTTACGTAGCTGCATAGATTCGCTCTCAAGAAAGCAGCTCTTAAAAAGCAGACCATCTTTCTAATTGTCATCTCTAATAAAGTTTTAAACATAAGGCAAAAGGAATTTTCTTGGAGAAACAGAAATTAGCGTTTGATGGCTGAGACATCCCAGTTTTTTACAGAGGGATGGGGTAGGTGATCTAAATAGGTCAGAGGCCAGCTGAGCTACTCGTACCAATTTAATTAAAGCCCATAATAGGTAAACACGGCTTTTTCCAGAATAGACAGCATAAAACGTTCCTTCCAGCCTAGAAAACAATGTGAGCTGAAGTTAAGGATGAGTATTTTTGTTTTCCTTAGATGAAATGGTAATTCACATGGGACTATTTCATGAGGTTGCTATAGCGTTTTATTAAATCAGCCTCTAACAGGATATTATATTAAAAAGAAAAATGTTATTCTTTCTTCTGTGAACTATAAGATTATTTTCCTATTTCCCCTTTATTGCATTTGATTGCGATTTCCCTTCTATAATTTTAGTCAACTCCACTTGACTTCCAAGGAAGCAACAGACAGAAATTGTGTCATACGCATCCTGTGAGTACATTAGAGCCAAGTTTCAAGAATCACCAAGAAAGCCCTGTACCTTGGTAGATTTCAGAATACCTGGCAGATGGATTTAAGTTCTCCCTCTATTATCGCTCCTCTTAATAAAACAAAACCTCCAATCTACTCCAAAGCAGTGAACAAAAATGAGTCAATGGGGAAGACCAGAGTAAGAGCTAATTTCCTTAAATCCACTCAACGCTATGCATCGATTTTCAAGTAAAATTGATGCAAACTATTTCAACGATGTAAAGAGGACGATGTAGGATATGGCAACAGTACTGAACAACACCAGGGACGTACATTACTTCTTACCTGTAGCCTGCTCTGGCAGTAGAGAACAAACCTTTTTAGCAACAAGGAGCAAGGAAACCCAGTTAAGCCGTGCATCTCAGTACTTACAGAAGTGAAAACGAGGGTTTACATCAGAGCTCAGGACCTTCAAATCCTGAATTGCTTTTGCATGGTGTAGAAGACACTATTCCTATTTACATGTACCAAACCACAGTTTCTACTCAACGTTTTCAGGCTACGCAGTTGAAGTGTGACACAGCTTTATGTAACTGAAAACAGGAGGTGTTTCTAAACCTTAATAACTGATAATTTTGATAACATCAGCCCCAACTATAATTACTGTATGGGTGTGTTTAACAAACTAATATCAAAACATGGCAGCACCTGAATATGATGTCAGAGTTACAACTGATACAAATTTCAGCATGATGTATGGGTGGTTCAACAAGCATGGACTTAACCAAAACACCTACAGATAAGTTGTGTAAAACATGTTTATAGTTTACAGAAAATCTGTACTACAGAGCTGAGAGTATGTTCAGTGCCAGAGATCCTAAACTGTAAATATTACTTTTATTATCATATAGTAGTGTCCACACTCATGAAGAGCAAGGGAAATAAGATTTAAACATACCATCAGTACCTGAGTTTGGTCTTAAAACATAAGTGAATCAGTATAACTAAACAATACTGAAAAAATAAAGCCAGTGATGCCACATTGCCCATAACAGGGCCAACAGGTACTAAAATTCTAGACCTAGAGTTACACAATGGTTTGGGTTGGAAAAGACCTTAAAGATGATCTAAATCCAACACGACTGCCATGGCCAGGGAAACCTTCCACTAGATATGCTTAGCTGACTTGAAGAGTACAGAGGATAAGGAGAAACCAAAGGATTCAGTTTCCTGATTGCTTTAAGTACCAAGGAAATGCTTCACAGACATACATCTGATTACTTAGCACCTTGATATTTGTGTGGTGGAAACAGGGTAATTCTCCAAAGAACTTGCTGTGCTTTCAGGACCACATCCTCACCTGGTCCATTTTGTTAAGCCTTTTAAAACCAGTTGAGGATCTGACATTGAGCATTTTATGTAATCAGGGACAACTGCAATGGGAAAAAAAAACAAACAAACCCAACTGCTACAAGTATTTCTGATCACACCTTAGGACAGGTTGTCTGCTTCAGCATGTTCAGCAAATAGCAGCTTAAAATATATATATATATACACATTATTACATACATACACTACTTTGACATATTTCTGAAAACCTGTAAAATACATCCACTTGATTTACAAGTTAGTTTTTCAACTTTAAATGAAAAAAATAAATAAAATGAATTAGCTGCAATATTAAGATTACCAACAAGAATAGGTGTCCTTGGAAAAAAAAAAAAAACTTTCTAGGTACAAAGAAATACAATTTAAATACAGTAGTGACAGTGTTTAAAACAAAAAAGTATGTAGACATATGTGTATATATTTAGATAAACCCAAGGTCAAGTTTTCCTCCCTTCTTTTTTATAAGTTGTTTTTGGAAAAGGCTCCTGTCTTTTTCTCTACTGTAAAATTTAGGAGCTCTTGAGCCACTGAATTTAAGAAAGATTATTTGAATATTTACTTTGTTTTTTCAAGTATAAGCATAAAGCTAGATCATATAATCTAAATGTGTCATTTAGATGAATCATTGAGAAAATGAATCATTTTCTCAAAATTCTTCATTGTGAAATGCAGATGAAAACCAGAAGGCAAAATTGGCTGTCTGTCTGTGTCTGACACACGTTTAAACAAACTGGAAGTCATGTTTGAGTACTTTCAGCAGTTACCGAACATACGTGATTAGACCCATGCACAGTGGCAGTTTTGCCAGGCGTGGAAGGTTTGAACTTCAAAATTTAAAGAAATATAGAATTGTACAAAGGAAAAACAACTTAGAAAAGTCACACAGCTTTATCACATTTGTAGAAAACTTGCATGTGTAAGTCAAACCAGCCTTCAGGCCACTTCACACTTCTTAGCTGGCAATTACACAGCAAATCACCCACTGGCCTTGGCAATGCTATGCAGGTTGCACTGTAAGGCGCACACTTTCTTGAATATTATATCAGTCTGGCACAAGAAGTCTTCCTTCATAACACAGGGCTTCAAATTTCATTTCTAAAGCAGGGAAACTTGCTTGACAGTATAATCTACCTACCCACACCTAACAGAGCTGCACTGTAGGTGCAGTCGTGAAATGGGCCTGTCTTATCCCCCTTTCCTTTGGGGATTAAACTACTCAGAAGAGAAGCAACCTTCTGCTGATACTCAAGTCCCTATCACTTTTCCCTTTTGCTCTAAAGAAGTTCAATTATAAAACTAGTTGTCCATAAACCGATATGAGATAACCAGTACTTGGTTTCCATTTATGTTTTTTATGAACTCATATTTAGTCACGACTACAATATTTATGTCTATAGCAATAAACACAGCCTTTTCACATTCATTAGTCACCATCCTCAAGTCTTAGGATCATAGAATGGCTTGGGTTGGAAGGGACCTCAAAGATCATCTAGCTCCAACCCCCTTGTTCCTGCCCCCTCCACCCCCATCTTGATTAAATCGAAGCACAATTACAGACATTGGAAATCATTAGCCTGTATTTTAATAAATGCATTCTGTGCTGAAGGCTACACTGACATAAAATGACCATTTTACACCAATTTAGTTAAAGTCATACAACTATTAGGTGATCTCTCAGTTTAAAACTGGATGAAATTGTCTATCTGAACCTGCAAATAAGAAGGAAAAAAAGCACTACTTTCTCATATGCTCTGGCTTCAGGTTTCATGTATGTCACAGTTTAGGGGAAACAAAAAAATACCATAAACACTAGTATCATCCCAGCAGGAAAGTCTATAGCTGTCTAGGACACTTCTGTATCCTTTGGGCATTAAGCTGCAAACCACAGAGCAAGTGATGTTTTATGCAGACATCTATGATTACCACTGTGCACCTTTTTCCATTTAGCTGCATCTGAGTTTGTCATACATAGTCTGTGTTGGTAGTAAGGTTCTACAATATTTTAAAAAAAATGAAGTCAGTTGAATGCTAGCTACAGCTTATTTTTTGTCAGTGTCATTCCTGGGGAGCACTGAGGTAGCTAACAAGAAGTTCAAAGGCTAATACAAAAATATTTCTGCTGCAGAAGCTGAAATACCTAGTTCCAAGTGCTCGTTAGCCCAGACCCTCATAAGCTTTCATAGTACCCAAGAAAGTGCTGTGAGAAACACTCCTTGGCCAGTATCCGAAGGCTCAGGCGAGGATCTCTAACAGAACAGCAGTTTATTGGCAATTGCAACGGTGGGTGCGCACCTCCTTGTGGAAGGGGAGAAAACATGGGCTTCTCCAGCAAAACCTAGGCCATTCCCTACCCTTTCTCCTGCTGAAAGCATCTGTGTCCCGTTTCTCCATTGGCTGGATACTCCAGGCTCACAGCCCATCCGAGCCGTTTACTAACTGGAATTCCCATACTAGGCCTTCCTTCCAGCCTGTTGTGTAAGTATTTCTTGTTGGCTCAGGACAGCAATATTTCTTAGTGTCTACTTACTTGATCTAAATGCTTCTCACCTGCCCTAAATTCCTTCTTTACCCTCCTCAGCAGATCTCAGCTGAAAAACAACTTCAGGTGTTCATTTTTTAATCAGCCAAGATGGGCTGGGGTCCCATAAGCGACGGTTTTGGTACACCTTATCCTGTCAGGTCAGAGATGAGTCTGCCTGTAACCAGGAATATGCTGCATCCCCTTCAGAGGTTGCTGTAAAGCATTTCTGGTACATTTTTATGCCTACAGTATCTTTGTCCAATACTTTCATCTATTCCCTGACAATCAATATGATTTCACATATTTCAATATGTTGGCAAAAATACATTCTGCAAAAGCACAACCTTACTCTCATGCTGGGAGCGCCCTTAGGCACCCTGGAGCACAAGGAGAAGCCCATGGAGCACTCTAGAGTGCCCGGGCGAGCAGGCTGTGTCCCTGGCCCTCCTGCTGGGCACACTGGTCTAAGAGTTGAAGACAGCAAAGCAAAGGGCTGGTTCATGAAAAATGACAGGTTCTGGAAAAAAAAAAAACTGATATTACCTGAAGAGATTGCTGCAATACATACCAGAGGACACCAGAAAGGGAACTCTTCAGTAGAATGGGGAAATATAATTGCTCATGGAAAAACAAGGGAGGGAGGCTGCCTTAAATTCAGAGCAATAATGCAGCTGTCTCTAGCGCCTGCAATAAAGCCTCCACCTGAGAAGCAAATACTCAGTGAAAAAGAGATAGCAGCTCTCAAGCAGCTTGGAGCAAAGGAGTCAGAAGAACTATTGATTCTCCCTGATGGTAGGGAAATGGTGAACTAACAAGTGATGAGAGAAATCTTAACTGTCCTGCATCAACGGAGCCATTGGGGAGTTCAGGCCACGTGTGGTGCTGTATGAAGAAAATACACATATATAGGATTGTACGCAATAGCTAAACAAATATGTAATAGCTTTGTCGCATGCCAACAAGTAAATAAGAAGGCTATGAGGAAACAACATTCAGGTGGGCAAGAACCAGGACTTAGGTGGTATGAATAGTCTTCATACTGGAGAATCAAGGGAATGAATGTAACTTGGGATTGGAAGCAAGGACTATCATATACAGAACTGGCATGTCCTCAAGGGAGGCTATTACTGTTTTTAGTTGTGTGCTTGCTTGTACTTGGAATAATGATTTGCAAACCTGAATTCCTAGGTTGCTGGTAAAACTGGGGAATTTAAAAGCTCCTCTGGTAGTATGGTGCCCTACAGGAACAAGATTAAAAGACTATAGGGAAATTGGGATTCCCCCATGGTTAAGAGAAAGGGTGAATCAATGTATCTTGTTTGGGGAAACTGGGAATTGGCCAAGAGGGCCAGTAAAAATACACAAATGCTTTTATAAAGAAATACTTGTTAGAAGATTTTGTTGGTTTGTGGCTTTGTTTTCTTAAAATAGTGACTCAGTATAATTTTTCAAGTATGACAAAAATTGAAAACCAATCTGTTGTTTATACACTACCTGAAGAAATCAGATACTTAGTAGATGAATCTACATTAGGGATTTTCTTTTAACTCTCAGTTGAAAATGTTGAAAGCTACTGGACAAACTAAATTTCTGAAGAAGGCAGTATTTCTCCTATCAGTCATACTAGGGGAAGTTTGTAGTCAGGAAGAACCGAGCTGACCATGGCAGCATGCACATATCAATACACCATAAGTAAATTGCTTGGTTTCCTCTCTTTCCTACTTTTCTTCTATACACTATGTATGCATCACCATTGCAGAAGATCCAAAAGATTATACCCAAGAGGGGAGCAAAAGGCCTGAGCCATAGGGTGGAATGTAAGAGACTTGATGAATTGGCTCAGACCTCCCCCGCTCTGGGCTGGTAAGGTAAACGGTGTCCTGGATGACATCCTCTGACTGGCTGAAGAAAGTGAACTGTGATAACAGACAGCTTAACAACTGATAAGCAACAAGTCCTGCAGAGCTGTGAAACCTCAAGGCAACGAACCCGAGAAGTCCATGTGCTAAGCATGGGGTCAACTTATGGTCATACTTCTTTGGGAAGTTGGGAAGGGGCTCGGGACCCCCAGGAACCCCAAAGGAACCATCGGAGGACTCTAACGCGCATGGGGTGGGGGGGAGGAAAGCTGTCAGTATGGCACATGCCGAGTGCGTGATACGGAAGCAGCCTCCATCTAGCAACATCGGCCCAGCCAACCAAAAGCACCCCAACAAATAAGAGCTTGTTGTAATTGTAATGCTTTTGAACATGATCTGTCTGCTTTTAATAATAATCTTATATATTAGGGTTTGCAAAATCACAAAAAGGAGTAATTCTAATATCTTAGTTTCAATAGTTACTAATGTCAGTTCATGTGCAAAACAAAACAAAAAGACAGGGGAATTGTGAGAGTAAGGTTGTGCTTTTGCAGAATGTATTTTCGCCAACATATTGAAATATGTAAAATCATATTGATTGTCAGGGAATAGATGAAAGTATTGGACAAAGATACTGTAGGCATAAAAATAAAATGTACCAGAAATGCTTTACAGCAACCTCTGAAGGGGATGCAGCATATTCCTGGTTACAGGCAGACTCATCTCTGACCTGACAGGATAAGGTGTACCAAAACCGTCCCTTATGGGACCCCAGCCCATCTTGGCTGATTAAAAAATGAACACCTGAAGTTGTTTTTCAGCTGAGATCTGCTGAGGAGGGTAAAGAAGGAATTTAGGGCAGGTGAGAAGCATTTAGATCAAGTAAGTAGACACTAAGAAATATTGCTGTCCTGAGCCAACAAGAAATACTTACACAACAGGCTGGAAGGAAGGCCTAGTATGGGAATTCCAGTTAGTAAACGGCTCGGATGGGCTGTGAGCCTGGAGTATCCAGCCAATGGAGAAACGGGACACAGATGCTTTCAGCAGGAGAAAGGGTAGGGAATGGCCTAGGTTTTGCTGGAGAAGCCCATGTTTTCTCCCCTTCCACAAGGAGGTGCGCACCCACCGTTGCAATTGCCAATAAACTGCTGTTCTGTTAGAGATCCTCGCCTGAGCCTTCGGATACTGGCCAAGGAGTGTTTCTCACACTGCTAAGTACTTGATGCTCTTTTATTTTTTATTTTTTTTTTTTCCCATATCTTTTACTCTGGAAGAATGCTCTACTGCACATTCAGAGGTCGTGTACAAGAACTGACTCACAACACAGTAACACCTATATAACAAACATATGATGCAGAAGTACTCAGGGATCAAAATAAATTTCAGGTAACAGCAGCCATGAAAGGTGAAATACTGGACAAGATCAGTCACACCACCGATAATTCAGCATAGTGTCTTGTGTAACTGGGAATCTGAAATAAAGATTTAGATGGCAAAAACTACAATTTTTCTCAATGTCTATATTTTTAGGAGTTATAGAAAAATAACATGCTGAAAACTCTTGTTAGAGCGTGTAAGAGAATTAGATTTCCTGCTGTGGAAACAAGCAAACATGTTTCCTTAGCTCTCCATGTACTACTATCTATTCCTCACCTCAGGGTGATGATTTACAAGAACCTCCCTGCTGGATGACAGCCTGCAGCAATACTTCTCCCACTTTCAGTCATACAATTTCTACAGCAAGTTAGAAGAAGCTGAGTGTTGGCAAGAGGGGTGCTTGAGTAATCTATCAGTTGAATCTAGCAGCTGGATGAAGTGGCAAAGAGTACTTCAGCCATTTTTGCTACAACTCTAGGATTACACAGTCTGCACTTCAGTCATTCAATACAGATGTGCAGCACTTCTTAAAAGAGGTTTTGTATGGTCAGAAAGTAATTGGCTTTTTATTATTATTATAAATCAGAATTAAAGCTTTTGTATTAGAAGATGCAATAGAAGATCACCTAGTAACATATCTAGAAGATTGCTTCCTAAGAAGGAAAGTAATCTTTTGTCAAACTTCTGATACAGTGCTTCTTCTGAAAGACTGAAATAATGCACAACAGTTCTCTGCTTACACACCATATCATGACAGGAGGCAGTACTTGGTGTTGTCAAAGAAGTCCTGCTTAATCTTCCCAAGATCAACTCACTGATGGCCAGGAGCAAGGGGGAAAATCCATGCAGAGTATCAGTGCACGATGAGCAGTGTACTTGGTCACTGCTCCCCAGGGAACACGGCTGGCAACATCCCTAGCCACGGTGGCTTGGGTTATGTAAAGACGACAGGCGGGGTTGAAGTCTCTGTTTTGGGCAGCACCAAGACAAGAACTACCTAATATGTCGAAGATCTCTAATCAGATCATCAACTTCTTCTTTTTGTTTTCTTCCTCTTGTAAGTGTCAAAATTGTAGAATGTGTTGTAAGACTAAGAAGTGATTTAAATTGTGATGGTTGTCAGGGAACAGCACACAGATCTGGCAAGAACTACATAGACAGTGTAAGCCAAGGACATAAAATGGTTTGGCAGACAGAAATTCCCTGGAGGGTTTATAATAAAAACAATAATATGAAAACATTCAATAGAGAGGCGTGTGGCAAACCCAAATACTCTATCAGAGTATTAGTTACTACAACAAGCTTTAAAAAAGCAGAGTTACCTTAACTACCAAAAATAACTGTGGACTTTGTCTCCCTGCCCTTTATACAAAGGAATCAGTGAGAAATTTCATTAAGGTCTTAAGCATTTTTTTTTTCCTCTGAGAACTACCAAAATTAACAAGGTCAGTTTAAGTACAGCTAGGATTACTCCTAATCCAGCATTATAGTGGAATTCTTGATACTTGAAAACAAAACAAAGCCTTCTATTTCACTACAGAGCAGTAGGAACTCTATCACAGCAAGCAAGCCATGCTGCCATTTGCATCAAAGTTACAGCAAATACCTTTAAAGCTCAGCAGAGACTGGTGATTTGCATATAAGGACAGAAATCCTTGCAGTATGCCCAAATATCTCAATTCTAATGCAACTCTGCTGACCATTATTGATGTAACAGAACTGACATAGCAGCCTGCTCGTTTGGTGCGGGCTTGGTTATGTACATGGACAGCTAATGAACTCCCAATACTATTTGCATCTATGAAAATGATCCTGATGGCATTCTTTCATCTCTATTCCTTACCAGTTGAGTGATAAATAGGCTTAATAGGCCTTGCAGATCACAAACAGGTGGCATAATGATGGACTTCATGTTAGTTGCATTGGCACAACAGGGTTTTGGAATTTCACAAGGAAACTACACTGAGTTATTATGGGCTATTTCAATAAATCACGTAGCATTTAATTCCTCTTTAATAGCAAGACTAAATATGTGAACATAAATATCCTAAGTATGAAAAGATTTGATATACTATGCAATTTTTTTTTTCCTATTGATTCTCTCTAAATAAAAATAAGTTTATAATCTGATCAATAGTTCCAATTCACAATATGATCTGTTATGACTGGTAACAAGCATTTTATGCTACTGGGCCCCTGCACTGTACAGAAGCTACAGTTTACCAAAACACAAGTTATTTTAACAAATCCTCTTGAACAGTATCAGAGAACAATCTTATTTCAGTACAGTGCAGCCATTCCAGTCCTTTTCAACCTAGGTTCAGGACCTCTCATGAACTCTCTTTCCAAGATGAGAAGATTTCCATCAAAGAAAGCAGGCTTTTGATCTCTTTCTCCAAAGGAAAGATATCCTTTCTAATGAGGGACTTCAAACCCAGTTAATGACTACTGTAAACATACCACAGTAGATTTTCTGGTTTTGATTGAGGTCAGTTCTCTAAATGCCCTCTGGAGACAGCAGAGGGCATGGAGGTGGCAGGTTTGCAGTGCTAATGGACTCTGAGTCCCTTGATAGCTTAATCCAGTTTTTAGTTTGAGCATTTGGTACTGAAGTATGTGATCTTTTTAGAATGAATTGCTGACATGCCTATATGCACTACGTGCTACTTCAGAAAACATGTCTGTTGCATTATGATTTGCTGTCTTGATCACTCCCAGTGGAAGGACAGATATGCTAGCTGGGTAAGATTCAGCAAGCAACACTGAAACCCTCTTGAACTGATGGTTTAAAAACCACAAGTGCCTATTCACCGATGAACATGAAACAAGATTTTAAAGCATCCATAAGAACATTCAGCTCTTGCTCTCTCCACCCTTTGGTGCCTCACAGAGAACAGCTCCAGCTGTAAGCACTCCCTGCTCTCTGCTTCAGCACAGGGCCATGCAGACAGCTGCAGGCTGGGGCTGTGCCACCAGGGCTGGGCACCACCCTGCACCTGACACCAGCAGTGCCACGTGGGTGCTGAACCAGCTGCACAGATCTGCAGATACCAACAGTCATCTGCCATCCCTCTCATGCACAAGTTCTACCCGGGAGTAACTACTGCTTACATAGATCTGCACTTACATGCCACTAATGGGATTTTAGAATTGCTTAGAAAACTGGTCTGTCAGGGTCTCCCACTTATTTACCTAAAAGCAGCTGTTAATACATCTTTTCAAGTAAGTCTGACATTTTAAGGTCTGTTGTCTTCACTGTCCTCATTTTCAACTCCTCCGGTGGCAGGGGCAGCAGTAAGTTCTGTTCCCTCACCTGCAGCAAGGTCAGAAACCTCCCTTTAATAGCTACAAGGATGGAGTGAGTGGTCCTAAAGTCAGTGGGAGAAAGCAAAAGCACAGATGTTGCTGTGCTGCCTGAATGGCACAGCTGTTCCAGGTGAGTGCTTAAAAAGCCTAAGAAGAGCTCAGATGTAAGAGACTAGATTCCATTTTGAATGGCACAGAATAATGCATTTTGCCTGGTACTGCAGCAAATAAACATCAGTCATTCTGAGCATTTCCAAAAAGTCTGTATTTAAAGTGCTCAAAGTTTCACTGACCACAATGGCAAATTAAAAGCAGATTTAAAAAAGTTTAGATGGGAGCCAAACAAATGAGAAGTTCTTCACAGCAGGTGATACAGCTATCGTTTCACCTGTGGCTAAGGCATATACACCTGGTATATGTGTACCAGGCACATGGCAGGCTCTGTTCTCTTTTAAGATGTGGTCTCTCAGGGAATTAAGGCTGGTGTCAGGTACAGGTTTGGGGCTCCTATTAGAAACCTGTGGCTGGAATACAAAAACCACAGGTGATTTTTATTTTTTTATGCACACATCCAGGTGGTAAGGCACTATTTTGAGTTAATTATATTTAATTTACTGTTTACTTCTGCTCTCTATTGTTTTTGCTCCTGATAGCATCTCAGTATCTGGATGGTTATGCTCATAACAAGACCCTCCTATGACTGTTCTCAGAAAGAAGTCCAAAACCCTATTCTGCCTTCTTTTACTGGAGATTATGACTCCTTGCACATCAAGGCAAGAGTGGTGTAAAATCCACATGAGCAAAGGCTGGATTAGCAGTATACATGCATACATTTCAAATTGCTAGGGGCAGCACATCCCTGCTTCAGGGGGGAACAACTTAATTACTGAAGAGTCAGTCAGTGGGCAGCCTATCACACCATTTGAAAGGGCTTGTCATTTAGATGCACTAATGATAGCTGGACACAAATGTTGATAACATTTATTAGCTATACTGTGGCAAACAGTTTCCCTCCTAAGTGCTGCAGTAGCAGTTAAAAATGGAAACGAAAACCCAATTCATTTGCCAAATCAGAACACAAACAAACTATTTCTTAAAAAGCTGCCAATAAAATCCAACTTATCACTTGAAGCCGAACAGTCCAAAATTATGATCCCACACAATGAAAATGAGAAGGTAAGGTGAATCTTAATTGTGTACAACTGTTCACAAAAGAAGTTTCCCCTTTAGAGGCTGATGTATACAAAGGCTGCGTTAGCATCAAACAGCTGGTTTCTGCTTTTGCACCACAAGCAAAGTGGGAATAATGTCCCTGACAGGGACATTATAAAAATCTTTGATAAATAAAGCAGACTGCAATATCCTGAAAGATAGAAGCCTTTGTTGTTGATGTACTGAACCTTAAAAGTACTACAATAAAGAAGTCTGAAGTCCCAACTCTTTAATCTTTTGTTTCTGTTCAATTCTCTAAAACAAAGCGTGGGCTGTTCACATTTGACTGAGACAAAGTTGTTTTAAGATTCTAGTAAGAATGGTTACATGGGTTACCTCCTCCATTCTTAATCTATTTTCAAAGGTATGCTGAGGTTCACTGGGTGAGAAGAATTAATTTTTATTGTCCAATGTGAAACCTTCATAGGAATGTTCAGTGAGAAACTACTCAAGTGTGAAAAGGTACACACACACCACAGAAACTACAACCATCGCTTTAACCTTCAATTTACAGACTGCCGCAGCTGAAGACCTTCATGGTCTGTGGTGTTCCATGTTTCTGTCCACTACACACATGAATGCGTCACAGCGCCCTTGCTTCTTGCAGGCACCATGCACATTTTCAAGGAGACACAAAAGTAGCTTTGGCATTACCCAGATGAAACAGACTAGGCAGCAGAGCATGACTACTGCAGCAATATTAAAGCAGAGCTTTTAACATCTCCTGACATTGGAGGCCAAATACAAGTGAGTAAATTTACCTGCTAAAGACCATAGGCATTAACATAGATTGTATACATAAGAAAAGCTTTACAGCATTAAGACAGTGAAGAATATATGTTTCAAAGTACTGCAGCATGAAATCATATTTCACAGTAAAGGCACTGTCAGCAACATCCATGCTGTACTTTGGCAAGTTTGCAGCAGTTGAACTCTAGAAGCCTCAAAGAAAGGAAACAATTCAGTTGGATTAAAGTAGAGCTACAGACAGCTGCAGTTTGGTCCATTAACAGCAATGATGTGTAACCTACTAACAGATACTTTGAGACAGAACCAGCTGCTGTTTATGTGCTTCTACTCTTCCATCAGTAATGGAGTGTGACAGCAGGCTAGGACACCACTAACAGCAACTGAGCTATTTCCTTAACCAAGCTGTAGCCCACTTTGATGTCTCACAAAAGTGAAGAGCCTCTATGAAGTACAGCGTTTTGGTCATCACACTTCTTTGGGCAGAAGCAGATTCTCCCTAAGCTATTAGGCCATAGGAATTTACAGATTTAAACTCACTTAGACTCTTTAAAAATGAGGGAACAACTTTACTGGGGCTAGCATGAATGTCATGCTGTCTGGCCAGAAGAATCACAGACTGGTTGGGTTGGAAGGCAGTTCTGGAGGTCATCTTGTCCATCCCCTGCCCCAGCAGGGCCACCCAGAGCAGGGTGCCTGGGGCCAAGTCCAGGCAGCTTTTGGAGGAAACTCCGCAACCTCTGAACAACCAGTGCCAGTGCTCCGTCACCCACCCACAAACAAAATCTCCTGTATTCCACTTTGTGTCCCTCACCTCTTGAGGAAAATATTTAACACTTTAGAATCACAGATTCCTAATGTGCATTAGGAAAAAACTGTACTTTCATTTGTGAACTAAAAATGCACATTGTGACTCATAACTAAGACTGAAGATTAACAGTTTCACTTCTCTATAGGTCTCAGAATTAGCTGTGCATTTAGCTACACAACAGCTGAGCAACAATACTGTTCTGGAGACGTAGTGACTAAGATATGCTTTTGCTCTCTCTTCAACAGGCTTTTCCTTTCCCAAGTATGCCTAAAAGATGTACTGCAGTTTATTTGGACTGACACCAAAGATGAAAACCTTAGGCAGCTACTATGCATTCTGCTTCGGCATTTGGGGATTTCTGATTTTTATGCTCTGAGATTTTCTTATGAAGTTAGGCACTATAATCAGTCTACCTGAATAATTGAAAAATACTCAGCATCATCCTGGTGTCTGGTACAGAAACTGTTTTTAAAAACAGTTTAGTAAAATACAAATCAGAAAACATTACCAAACGAATGAGAACCAAAAATAGCGTACTTAAAATGAGTGCAGCAACATTATTGAACACACACTGGAAATACTGACCAGGGAAAAAAAAAGTTTTTAAAGTACACTAAGACTTTTCATGATAGAGCAAAACATCAAAAAGGGCAAAAAAAATCAAAAAGATTCAGACATTTTGCATGAGAGAAAGACAGGAATTCTTAGGCAATTTGAAAGGCATATGAATATTTAACAAGTTCAGCAAGCATCACATGAGGCACAGGATTTCGTATAAAAATTGGGAGGGAGAATGAAGAGGTAATTTCTGTCTTGGTAAAGGCTAAAACATACTGAGATTGCACATATTCTACATGCAAACCTCTTAAAAGAACAATGATCTACTTAGGACCTGATCACTCTTCAATGTTCAGGAAACCTTTACGTATTTCAAGTGTATGTGAAGGTGCTCTGTCATTATACCTGTCAGGTTTCAGTGACATACACCTGGATGCTGCTGCTGAGTGGTAACAGGCTAATGCGACTGAGTCTGAACAATGGTAGACCACGCATTAGCAGGCAAGTAGGCAGAACAGCATAGAGAAAAGGATAAAAGGGAACAACTACAGGGAATGATGGATCCAAAGTGGCAAAACAGCCAAGTAGCAACACTGCAGAGCACGCAAGTGAGGAAGTTCAAGACCACAGAAAAATTGCACTAGTCTTGATTCATGAAGATGCTCAAGTCCTGACATCAGTCAGCCCCAGACTAGCTGTAGCTACCTACAAGGTGAGCATCCAGGTCCTGGATGATGAGTATCTGACTCCTTTAATCATTTATTTTCTAAGTACAAATACAGTTAAACTTTTGATCACAACACTTAGAAGCTGTCAAAAATTCTCCCTTTACTAGGTAATATTCTTCTACTCACTCTCCATTACACTACTTTTACATAAAGTGTTTTGCATAAGAAAACTGTCCACATACTAGAAGTTTCACTAGGAAGACTGACTGTATACCTGCTCTTTTTTTTTTTTTTTTTTTTTT
>VXAV01006400.1:280115-295277 GCA_013399715.1 Alectura lathami | reverse complement strand
TTAAAAAATTAAAAAAAAAAAATAGGAAAGGGAGAGGGGTCTTATCCTGCACTAGTTTTAAACAAGCTGTAAATCCAGCCCTTTCCTCATTACCCCTGTAATGAACTGTCAATTCACTCAGGGAAATGGCACTCACTGTCCTCTTTTCTGCTTTTCCAATTAGGTCTGGCAGAAGCAGAATGCTGCTTTGCCACTTGATTTTTCTGTCAACAAAATCCGTGCTGACTGAAGTAAGGTTTTCTGATTGCAAGTCAGCCAAATGATTAAAGCTACTCCCTTTAAAGGAATGGGAAATCCTTACTTGCCCTAAATGAAAGTCAGTACCCATGCACTCACCAGGGAGTCTGTCCACATGTCATGTGAAGAGATGAGATGCAGCACAACTTTAAAAGCAGCCCCGTGGCTACTGGTATGAGTGGGCAGATGTGAAGAGGGGAAACAAGGCTAAAAGTGGACCAGGCATCTGCCCTCGGTTCTGGAACCACATCCTCCCCTTGCTGCTTTAACCCACAGAGGAGCAAAGGAGGGCAGCCATTCAGCCTGACAGTGACCATCCATCCTGCTGCTGCTCTGAGAACAGACAACGAGCACTTTTACCATCACATGTGCTAAACATTAAACAAGTGATTATTTCTGAAATATGTTCTTATTTGGAGTTTAATCACATTTTACACATTCCCACTGTCCTTTTCCATTTCACAGAGATTGCTTCCCTCAGCTTTTCTGAAGGCATTGCTTTTGGAAGCAGCACAAGACAACCTGGATCCTGTACCACTTGGCCTGCTGCGCTCTTGCAGTAATTCTGAGCAAAGGCCTGAGTCAGCACAAACCCAGAACTCAGGTTCCTCTGCAAATCACTGAGAACAAACAGTTTTGCAAGCTCGCAAAGTATTAGAAGGACAAGTGCCACAGTCAGGAGCTGTTGCTTTCCTGTCCTAAGCAGCAGCTACAAATCACAAAACCCCGAGGACAGCATGGGCCGCTTTTCCAAGGGCAACGAATTCACCACCACCGCAGGGAGCAAGTAGAACTTGGCACTGCTTTCTAAATGAGGGCAAACAGGATTTTTCCATGCTGCCACTCAATATTATAGAGCTGGTAAGCAAACATTTAATTGATATATCTGGTTGTTTCCACCCTTCAAATAACCTCTGTTGACCTATCACTGGCTATATCACTAGGCTATATACTGCTAATTCGGTGACTGCAGAGCACTACATTAAAGCCTTTCTGGATTCTTCTGCAAACCAAAGAAAAGCCTTCCACCTGAACTTATAGGCAATACAGCAATAACACACCTTAAGTATTTTACTCAACAACCTTTCACAACACGCTCTTTTCTCTCTCTCAGAAAGAGTTCCTTAAATCTGAAATACCATACTTCTTTAAACCCTGGAAAGCATTCAGCTTCCCTTTTCCATCACAGTTCATTTATCTTGCAAGTAGTTTCTAAGTGCTTGCTACAGAGAAAAAGAAAAAGAAAAAAAAGTGTGGAGAGAGAAAAATTTCATTGTGGCTGATGCTAGCCTCTGGATCACACTTTTTGCACACTGCAGCAGAGAGACACGTGCACTCTGAGCCTTACGGGAGTCAGCAGTTCAGCGACAAACCCTTTGGCCACTCTTCCAGTTGAGCTTCACACCTAGAGCTACGTGAGCATAAACAAAGGTACCACACAATTCTATTGCCATCTTGCTCAGGATTTAACAGATGTTCTTCCAAAACTCTGTTTGGGATTTAATGTCAGTCTTTAGAAGATTTTCCAAACCTTGCAACAAAGGAATAAGAAACCTTGTAATATATGTGTCCAAATGAAGAAAATTCATGCAACTAAGGCTTGTGCAACGCTAGTAGACCTTAAATGTGACAAATTAGCACTGAAATTTAAGGACTAAAGACTAATGTATTTGTTTAACAGTTTTTGGTTGACTACTCCACAGAGCACCACAACTGCGCACATTTGGGCGTGGTACCCATCGAGGTGGCTGTGGTATTAAGTTTGGAGAGGATCAACTCTTAATGTTAGAAGGAAATTAAAGAAAAGCTGGAAGTTGACCAAACATTGTGCACCTACTGCCTGGGTATATCCCTCAGAATCTGAAACACTAGAAACCAAAAAGACACGTCTAACTCCTTGAGGATCCCTTCCAAATCAGCCATTTTCAGTGGGACACCAGATACACGTACATTATTTTTGTTCCATCTATTACAAACTTGCTCCTTAATTGAATTAAACTTTGAAAATATAATTTAAATTTGAAAATCATTATCATTTACTTATATGATCATAACAGAATGCCTGCAATGTATCATTTGTTACAGCAAAACACATGCTAGATGGTTACATTACACGGCAATGTTATTTATAATAACTACTGTTTACTCTGTTTCAAGGAAGGATAAAAAATACAGAAGGGAACATAGCTACAAATTATTTCTCTTCAAAATATTCTCATAACATAGCATCAGCCTACCAGCACTGTCAGACAACATTACTCAACTGTTCCCAATGAACCCACACTATTTTTCACTCATTTTCTGTTCTGCTGAGTGAGTTGTTCTTCTCTTAACTGCTAGTGGACAAATACTGATTTGCACACAAATCTCATTTTGCAGATTGTTAATGGTAAGAGGAAACCTTTACACACACAAGCTGTTAGTCACTAATTATTTGTAACAAGGTTTTTTAAAGATTTTTTTCTTCTTCTTTTAGCAGCAACCTCATATTGCATCAGCGAGAGAGTCTCAGCACCATAATTCACTCATCACTACGCACAGGCAATCTAACCCTTATCTCACTAGTCAGTGCTGGTTCCTCAGTCTAATTTATTACTTGTTCTGTCTGACATATTTAGACACTGGTTAGAATGAGGAATTAGTATGCGGAATTTTCACAGATGCACACACGTTTAATAATGCCAAGTGACATGAAGACCATGGACTGAATCCAGTTAATTAGGGTCAACGTGCCAACTTCTGCATCTCCGTACAAATTCTCAGCACAAGTATTTGCTGGATGGAGACGGTCTGTAACACACACAAAACACACCAGTTTCCAGAAAATTAAGAATAATTCTGAGGCCAAAGTCTTTCTTGCAAAGGGAGCCGAATGGTTTTCACCCTGTGGCAGGTACCCCACAAACCCTGGCAAAGATTCTCCTTAGAAGGCAAGAACAACTACCGTCAACAAAGGCTGAAGTAAGAGTAATGGAACCACTGTCGGTTTCTACAAACATCTGAAGAAATTGCAGTTTGCAGCCCTGAATCTGCTGCTTGGCCCATGTTTTCCCTCATGCTTTACATGTTGGCATAAGGACAGGGCTGCATCCCTGAGGCTGGACATCGTCCCCTTGTGTGTAGGAAGAAGTGCAGACAAACGAAACGGGAACACCTCCCAGTATATTGTGATTAGTGGTGCCTTTCTAACCTTCCTTTTTAAATCAAATGGTTTTTGTTTGTTTGTTTTATTTTTTAGGTGCAGGACAAGGTGGAGGAATTTGGCAGGACTCTGAAGCCTGCTACAAAAAGAGCTTGGAAGAAGGTGAATGCACAGTCACAATGTGAATAAGAAGAGTTACGGTTTTGGAGATAGATTTTTGTCACAAGGCTTTGGCAGGGACAAACGCTTTGAATGAAGAGAATTCAAAATAATTGCAGCAACAATCCTCTGGAGTAGCTACATTTTTTCCAGAGGGCAGGAAAAGGAAAGAAAGAAAGAAAAAAAAAAAAAAACATGCAATACAAGATGGGAAAAAAAACTACTTTGCGTAGCAGAGATGGGGTGCACTTCAACTTGGGAAAAACAAGCCTTTTTTCAGAATTTGGACCTGGGGCATGGTAGAAGTGCCTTCTTTCCAATCCATCTAAGCTGAAGATGTACAAGATTTTATCTCATGACAGAAAATCAATCTCATGAGATTTTACGTTTCAGTAGATAAGCCTAGTGACAGCAGTAACTTGAAAAAAACTCTATAATAACATATCAAACAATTTTTAGTTACATCTTAAATTTGACCTCTGAATGGAGTATCTATATAGATAACTAGAATAAGAATATAACAACTCTGCTGGGATTATTCAAGAACGATAATTTCTTGTATTATTGTTCATATTAAAATGACAAAAACTTGCCATTCCAGTGTAGTGTTGTAAAATCAGCTGATTACTTACTCATTTTCTCCCCTGCTTTTCATTGTTGTAGGGGTTGCTATGCCACTGACTATACATTCGCATGAGGATTTGGCAACTGCAAGGGTTATAGCATATTTTACTATACTGATAAATTACACAGTATGCTATAGTATAATTCTGAAATGCCTACCCTTTGAGAACAAGACATTTCTTACCATCATTCTAAAAGTTTTTAAGTCAGAACAGTCAAAACATAGATATAAAAATAACTGTTACGAGGAAAAAGTTGGAGATCTACGCTAACAAAATGACTATAAAACCCACAAAAACAAAGAAACAGAGCACATGTGGTTCAGCACCCAGTTCAGACACACGTAGCCCCCACTGAGTCGGGCAGGGACTGCGTGTCAGCAGCTGAGCACAGAACTGGGTCCGGGAAAAGCCACTGGGCAAGTGTGGAGGGGAACAGATAAAAGAGCCTAGAAAGAAGATTAATAGCTTCTCCAAAAAAACATGCACTAAGCTACAGAACAGCATGTCAGTTCCAGAAAAGATAAGCAGCCATTCCTTTTTGGTTACAAAGTATAGTCTGAGATTTCAATCTAGCATATAGCTGCAAAAGAGCCATATAAGGCAACAGAGCAGAACATGAACAAAAAGGCTACTTTTCTAAACATTTCATAAACAACAGGCTATTTAAGAAAAAGGACTACTCCACATTTCAAGAGGCTCTCATCAGGACCCTATGTATAAATAAAACTACATTTTCAAAACTTGATTTAATTTTGCAATACTAACACTGGAATTCCATACAAACCCATGGTGCCTTGAGAAAGAAGACTTGTGGATTGAATTCCCTTCGATTTTCCAGCTTTGGCTTCTAATGATAATTAAGTTCTTATTTGTTAATTCAACTGTTGTTGCCTTAATTGAGTTTGTTTTCTCAAGAAGTCCAAATTCTGACTTGCTATAAATAATTGTTACCCCAAAAGGAAAGCAACAGGTATTAAAACACTTCTCTGGGAAGGACATTGTCCCTGTACACTCTAAAACAAGACATGGTGAAGGAAACATTTCATGAATGTTAATCTAGATCCACTGATCCTCAGTCCAGAACCCATAGGTCTGAATCGATCAATTACACTTCCATACCTATCCGAAGTAACGACAGTGATTACCTTTTCATTATTTTTCTTATCTGGTGAAACATATTCATTTATGCACGTTTATTGTGTATTCAAATTCCTTCCACCATTTGTCTAATAAAATATAAAGCAAAACAAAACATTCTGCAGAGCATGAATGCAAAAAAAATCATAATAAAGCAACTTGGAATAACTTCAACACAAAGCTTGACTAAAAACACAAACAGTGCTCAGAACGCTAAAATCAGAGAGCAATAGGCAACTGTCACTTTCACTCCAGTTTCAAGGTGAAGCAGAGATTTTTCTTATGAACCAAAAGCGGAGGAGGCCAGCCTTTAACTCAACTTGCATGCAGTCATCAAAAGACAATGTGTGAATGCACTTAATAAAAGTGATTTCAGGAAGCAAATTTTTTAATACCTGCCGCAACTTGAATCTGGGGTATGTATTTATCCTGAAGCAGTAAGGGAGAGCGCATTAATGCCTCATACAATGTAAGGAATGCTGCTGTCTGCATAGTTTACATGTGAATGGGGACACCAGCTCCTACCTGGAGAACAAAGACTGCGGAGCACATGCCTTGGCACACAGACAAATGTTTGACCTCGAGACATGCTGGAACCAAAGCACGTACTAGTGTGGTCAGTGATGGCCAGATTTTCATGTGCTCAGCATCCAGTTGGTCTCAGTCTTTCAGAACCGCTCTGCATTTCCCACTGGCTTTACAAGAATTTATGGAACTCCTGATTCCCACTTTGCTTCAGATGTCGCTTGCTGACATCTTCTAAAAAACACTTGCATTTGGGTCTTCAAACATCAATGGATAATTGCCACTTTAGGCCATGGCAGGCCACAGTTCCCTCTGCTTCAGCCCATGCATTTCCCTTCCTGTACACCAAAGGCTGTTGGGTAAAAGCTATATTGAAATAAATACATTTTATTTTCCAATTAAAATGTTTCTTTGCCTTCCAGGTAGTAAGAACCTTTAAAAGATTACACTATGCATAAAAGCTATTTTCTAGAACTTTTCCTACTCTACCCACCTTATTTTGTACATAAGATTTTGTCTACTTGCTTTCATAGCTACTGTGGAATATTTCTATTTTTTTTCTGTCGTTTTTGCCATTCACCTGAAGTTATCAAAAGCATCTAAAATTTTTGGAAGTAAGAACATACTAAATTGAACAGTAGCAATGGGGATTTGGGATGTTTTGGAACCTCAATACGCTAAATTAAAATCTGACTGGATTTCTTACTGTCATCACTTCTCAGCCCCACCGTTTCTCTTGGAATCACTCAACTCTGTTTGCTCCAGAGGGCTTTGGCAAATGCCCATCTGTTTGGTTGGTATGCCTCCGCACCAGCAAACCGTGTAGGCTACAGCTCCTCGTGCAGCACTCACCTGCCCGCGGGCAGTGCCTTCTGGTTGCCATCTGACGGCCCGCTGCCCCCAGCCCATCCTGCAGCCTATGGACTCAGACATAGAGTTGGTGTAACACCACTAGACGGTCCCACTGCCAGGACTGCTTGCTCGAAGGGCAACCAGGGATGTTCAGCCCCTCGCCAGCTCCCCAGAAGTACCACCAGCCACCGATGGGGCCCAGAGAAGCAAGGCCAACTTCCTTCAACCGGGAGAAACTTCTCACAGCAGAGATGACTGGATCCCCCAGGGAGAATTCAGCCTCTCCCTTAGCAATGTGCAAGCCATGTAGGGGAGGACAGATGTTTTATTAACTGCTGGATGGCCACAGAAGGATAACACAAATGTTTTGGTTTTCATCAGGGATTCACTCAGACATTAAAAATCAAAGGGTACAGAGCTTGGCTGGTTCTAGAAATGACCCTTAACCTTTTCTTTGTGCTCATTCTCATAAATTTCAAATTGGCATTGTCCTTTTAACAAACTTGAATCAAGGAAAGATTTATCAAGCTGGCAGGTGAAGGATTCAGGTCCTGAACATGAGACCACCATGTAGAGATGCCCTCACAGGAAGCACAAGGGATCACTCGCACATAGAAGACGTCAGGAGATCACGTTAGCACTGCGTACGGCTCCGCAGTCCACCATGATCTACACACACAGTGAGCTTCGTGCACATGTATAATCCTATTTGGTGTTTAAGTGCTTGCATAAATCTATTTCAGATTCAGATCTAAAATACTTGCTATACGAAAAGGCAGAAAAATTTAAATGATCTGAAGTTTGAAGAAGCACATGATAACAGCACAGAAAGATTAACAGGCTTTTTAAACATCAGAACTTTATCCTCACTTAGATAGTTTACCTAGATTAACCATTTTCCCCTTCTCTGTTTTTCCATATAGGTTACTTCCTCATGAAAAACCAAAATGTTAACCTATACTGCACATTTCAAACCTGTCCAGTTTGAAAAAGGTGAGGCAGCAGCCACTTTTTGCTCGTAAAAATGAAAAAAAAAAAAAATGTGTATATGAAAAAAGGAAACAGATGCAAGAAAACTCTATTATGCCCTATAAATATTTGTCATCCCACTCCAAAAGAAGTAACACAATCACTACATCCCATGGCAAGAAACGTTGTGGAACAGAAAGATCAATTCTGGTTGCATAAATAATGTTCTCTAGGTGTTCTGTCAGGCACCTAATGGTAGAACAATATTTCAATATTTCCAGCAACATCTGCTGTTCTCTGCTCTACTATTTAGATATCATAGAAGTGTACTTTACTTCAAGAAACACATTTTCTAAATACTAAAATTTGCAAGAGTCAACTACCAACTATCCTATACATTACAGAAATACTTGACAGAAATGCTAACAATGGCTTCAGTTTCAAAAACCTTTATTGTGATCAAAAGTTTTCTTCTGCTCTGTGTTAAGTAAAAGAATAGCACATGTGCTATAAAGCTGGAGATCAAATGATGAAAATCTAGGCCACAGATGTATGAATAAAACCTTAGTGTTAAGGCACTAAGCCAAAGGTAACCATTTCCAGGCACAGGACTGGGACTGGACTGGACTACAAAATTCAAATGAAAAATAACATTGCAGGGCAAGTACCCGCTTGCCACTGTCTTGTGAAAAACAGATTAAAATCAAATTATTAACCGAAAATGTGTGGTTAAGGTTTTTACTATTAATTCTTGATTACAAACCACACTTTCATAATTCCAAGTTTCTGGGTCATTTTTGGTACTTGTTTTGTCTCAATTTTAAAGGAAATGCAAGAGAAATTACATTCTCAAGCAACTTCACTTTTCTCAGCACTTCGAGAGCTTTTCCATTGCCATTCATTCTCACCATCCGTCAAGACCTGTGGCTGATAAGAGCCAGAAGATATTTCCTTCAAGCGGAAAGACATGGACTTCTCAGGGGAAGCTGCATGTTAGCAGCAGGACTGCAATCCAAAGCACCCTTTGACATAATCAAGTGTACTACAACAAAATGTATTTTAAGCAGTAACACTTAAGAAATAGTATCAGTCTATTCTATTTTAAATTGTCCGTCTGTGGGGAGAAAGAAATATCTTGCAACAAATTGGGTATTTTGTGCTGCTCAAAGTTTCATGTTAAATTATTCTCAGACTCCCCACCCCTAAGTGCATCATGTTAAGTACGGGAGCAATTTATAGACCAGAGTTTGGTGACGGCCCTACAAATGCAGCCCCTCCACAGGTGGATGTCAGCCTCATTTGCTTGGCCACTGAGTGAAAATTTTCTCCTCCATATTGGAGGAAAAGAGAAAGAAAGAGCCAGGGAGAAAAAGGTTAAAAAAAAAAAAAAAATCCACCCCAGTTTCAGTAAGTGCTTTTCCTCATATTTTCCATGCTTCACATCTCTAAGTGAATTTGAACAGAAATACTATACACAAGTACTATTTTCTTTCTGCTTTACCTGTTTGCTTCACATACAGAAATATCCCTCAAATCACTGATGATTTCTGCTCATCATCAGCATTTCACAAATCTCCCCCTGAGGATGGAGCCAGACACAAACCCTGCTAATGCTTCCAGGTCACACTCATTTGTGTATGCTAGCACAGCCTGAGCGTTAAGCCAGAGCTTGGCACTGCACACACATCCTTTGGCACAGACACATGCACTGGACCCCATTAAAATCCATACAGGTCATTAGATTACTGCGTAAAGGACATGAATTCCTGAAGCAGGACCCCTCCTATCAGCCACTAACAGCCAGAGACGAGAGATGCACAAAACTCAGCTGCCCCCCCAAATGCAAAATGTGCACTTAGCTAGTAGTGGCTGGCAATTCTTCTCCTATTTTCAGTGGGCAGCACACCCGCTAAGGGCTGGGAAGGCTGTGCCCAGTGCTGCTGGCCACTTCCAGCCATCTCTCTGCCCCTAGCTGCTGCTAGCACACCTTATGGTGGGGGGCACCTATCAGATTTAGCTGAACATGTTTGCACTTCGTTAATTTTCAGTCGCTTTTGTTCCCTGGTCTGCTCCACCACACAGAGTAGCACTAGAAAGTGAAATGCTACAGTGGTCATTGCCACCTTTTCTATTTACCTCAGCGAATGAATTTTTCTATATAGAGAATGTGACTGTTACAAAGATTGCTGTATGTGCAGTTTAATCAGAGCCAAATACACCAGATTTATTTTCTGTCAGTGAGCCAAGGCCATGCCCAGCTTTGACATCTTAGCAATTCTATTCAGGTTACCAAATATAGTTATGGACAAACATCTGAAACAAAAAAAGGGGTACTTCTACAGTATGAAATAGTTTTTAAAATAAAAATATAACAAAATTGACCAGCTGTTGATACAGCAATTAAGAAACAGATGAGAAGGCAAGGTGGGGAAGACGAGGGCTGCCCGCAGTGGGAATGCGATGGGCTGTTCTGGGAGTTCCTCTAAGGGAGCCATGCTGAACCGATAAACCTCCAACACGGCAAGCAGGATTGCTGTTCAGACCTCTGCTGAAGCGCAGAGCCAAAGGACCAAATTAGTTCCTTGTGTAACCCCAGTGACTTCAAAGGAGTTAGCCCAGAGACAAAGTTGGCTTCAGGAATTTAAAAATGGGCCCTGACCAATTCCCCCTAAGCAAGGCTCAGATGTGTGGCTTCTTGTGTTACAAAACTGTCTTGGCTTTGTAATGTTATTATGTCCTTTATCAGGAGTTTTTCTTCATACAGAATGACTAAGGAGCTCCAGACCAGTAGCAGCACCTGATTAATATCAACCACTCTTCAAAGCATTTGTCTTAACACCAGGGGTTGTTGTTTTTTCAAGCTGGTGGGTCTCAGGGCTGATGACTTCATTGTGTGGTCTGTCTGGTCAAATTTGCTGCTGAAATCCAGCCTTTAGCAGCTGAAGGGTAATATTTTAAGTTAGTCATAAGCAGGATTTGAATGCTAAACTTGACCTCTCCACCTCTTCCAATGTGTGTATTTCTGTGCTTCCTTTGCAGCCTCTGTATGCCCATCTGCGGTTCTCTTCTACAGGCTGCCAGAGACACAAGATTAATGTTGCCTTGTCACCAGCAAAACATAAACAGCCAAAAAGCTATAATGACTTCTTATTATCTTTATATAAAATAGAATTTATGGTGATTGATCGCATTTCCAGCGGCCAAAAGATGCATAAGAAGTGATTATACAGTCTGACTGCTCCTCTCTGCTGCAACTGTAATTACGGCTGGGGTTGGCTTGGACTAAGCACTCAGTTTTCACACATCTCTCCTCTAAATGCTCAAAGCAGTTCTTCAGCCAAAAACTGCCCCTGCAGCCAAAAGTATGACTTTAATACTCGTATATACTTTAGATAGCGGGGAGGAAGGTATTACCCACCATGAGTAAGGGCACCACTGTTGGCCTCAGCAGCATCTGCACATCCCTTATAATATGGTCTGCGGGATTTTTTTTCAAGACTTAAAGCAAACTTAATTCCAAAACCTTTGCCTCCTGAAGCTTTGCTGCAATAGTGTAGCTGCCCGAAAGAATTGTTTGAATCTGCTTTTTCTTCCATGATGCTTCTTCCACTGCAATTTTTCTACCTCTCTTACAGGATATTCTGTTTTTCATCAAATGCAGACAGACTTTCAGACTGTGTTGCTAAACCCTGATTCAGCGACGTCATAGGAGAAGAAGGGATCTATTAAAAAATGTTACGGAGGTAATATCCCGTGTTAAGAACATCCATTCCTAGCATAATTTCAATTTTTACCATGCATTTTAACTAATCTCCTCATACAAACACATTCAAATTCATACAAACGCACATTCTCTTAGCAAAACATGGCTGACTACCAGGAAGACAACTCATTTAAGAGGCAGCAAAAGGCATACAAAACACCCAGTTTCCATGCTCCAAGTATATGCAAGTAGGTAGCTTGTACGGCAAAGGATCAATTTTCTGTGTCATTAATGAACTCATTACCTCTGGCTCAGTACTTCCATTAAGTACCTCTGGCTGCACTAAGGAGCGCATGATGAATATTCTGTACATGATTTTGCTCATCATTTCAGAATTACATGGGAATCAGTTCATAATAGAAGGCAAAACTGGAACAGAGGAAGACAGAAATTGCTGTATTAAATCAGACTGGAGGCATTATCATCTGACAGCTGCAAAACCCAGCTGCTCAGGAGCAGGCTGCAAGACCTCCACCACAGACAGATGTGGGATAATCAGCCAGCATCCTAAGGCGCATCTTGATCTCTAACAGATAAGAGATTGGATTAAGACAGATAATGGTAACTATCTCTTCATGAACAGTAACCAGACAGATTTACAGGGAAAGGAGGAGGAGTTATAGGGGGAGGGCTTTAATCCTTTCCCTTGAATATTTCCATGTGTCCAAAAGCTTCGCAGAAGAAGCCTCAGAGGCCTTTGCCTATTAAACAGGAAGAAAAGACAGACATTTTCTTCCACCTTCCCTCCAGTTCAGGTTTGAAAATGTAGAGAGCAATCTACAAGTTCAGGGATGTCTGGAGACTCACTACAGACTGATGCGGGGGTACACATACTCCTATCTTACTCAAAAACATCTCTATAAGACCTACTGAGCTCTTCTCTTCTCTCCACATGCCCTGAAATACCGAAGGAAAATGAAGAATATCTTTAGCAGTGAGCTGAGAAAACATTCTCTTCCTGTTTCACCAAATCCATTATTTGAAATCATTGCCTAAATTACAAGCCTACATTAAATAAAACCTAACTGCAATTCTCACATTCCTAACCAGTAAAAAACACACATACCTCATTTTGTGACTTCAGCTAATCATTTATCAGTTGCTGTAGTGCTGTTATCTACTATCTAAATGACACGGAGAATTACCACTATCAGTGTCCTAGTAGTGATGTATTATCCCTATCAGGAGTCATTATTTGGTTTCACATGTAGAGTTTCAGTCAGTATCTGGGGTCTATGCCAATATGCACTCAACATCAAATAAAAGGGCGGTCATGATAGAAGCAGACCTTTATCACTCTTGTGATAACTACCAGTAAATCTCTAAGAGATTTGTGGCTTTTCTATATGACTTTTAGCAAAAGAATCTTTACTAAATAAATAAAAAGTCTTTCCAATACTTATAAATTCCTGAAGAAAGCTGAAGCTCAACTACACATCTAATAATTCATGATCTTAGTAAAAAGAATTTTTAATGATTCATTTCTAAACATTGAACTGCCTGGTGTCCCAAATGAACAAATACTAGCAAAGTTTATCATAAAACTGTAAAATAAACAGGAATTTAGGTGATATGCAAGGCAAAATGCCTCTGAATTCTTCAATTCCATTACCTTGACCTTTCTGAAATNCAGAGGGAACAAAGTCAGGTTGGGTTTGACCAAAGAAAATCTGATGGCTGTACTTCTGCGTCTAAAGTCACAGGAATTTCAAAGAACAGGAAACTAATCACAGGTATTTTTGTTGTTTAGTTGGCTTGTTTGTGTTTCCCCCTCCACCTACACCCACACACAAGAACAGATAAATAAAAAATTACCACTTTTATTCTTCTCACAAATAAGAAAGATAACTGTAAGACCTCCGTCAGATCAGCTAAGGGAATAGGACTGTTCTTGGACAAAGAAATCTGAGTAGAACAAGTACACGAGTACTTGTACTTGAGTACAACTTGGAGCTCTACCAGTCTGAATTTTAACTTTTTAGCCAATTGATTTGAGAGTGTAGAGGGGTGTTCATATGGTATGGATGAGCTCACTACCTGTCCCCCAGATCCTCCAGTTTGGGATCAAGCAACAAGCAACCAAGTCATTCCCACATATTTCATTCAGGCTAGTAAACAGCAGAGGAAACAACTGAACTTAAAGCTTTGTTCGATACATCTTGGCAAAACCACATGGCTGAATTCAATACTGCCAGAAGGCAGACATTTCCAGTGAAAGAATCAAGTTACCCTGACTCTCTTCTTTAGAAAAGCCTTACTCATGGCTTCAGACTAATCGATGATGTAAATCACAGCCTTGGCACTTCACCCTGAACATCTAGCCTGAAATAAAGCTGAGCAGGAAAAGCACCAGTTCAATCTTTAAAGAAAGTAGAAAGAAGTAGTGTTTATATCTACACGGGTGGCCTTGAATAAGCTGCCTGCCTGTGCTAACCCACCCTTATGATGAATTTTGAGTTACTCTGACAGTTCATGCTCTCAGGATTGGCGAAACCTTGTAAAATGAAGCAAAAACATCCAGTAAAAAGGAAGATAGCATCTATCAAATGTCTCCATTCTCTAGTTATTTCAGAAAGGCAACAGCATTATCTTCTACCAGCTTTCCAGAGTAGCAAAAGACTTTTACAATTTTACAATGCAAAATACACTAGTGCTCTAGAACAGGTAAATGCCCATTTTGAAGTTCCTAGTCCTTAGTATGAGATAAACTGAACATCATCCAAGCTCTGGGAACTCCATATGGTTAAAACTTAGAGACACACTTTTAACAGTGGTAAGGAAATACTTTTACTGAAGAATCTCTTCTCCAGGAGTTAAATCATTCAAGCAACATATGTCAAGAGACCACAAAGGCAAGGGGTGGATGTTGGAGTTATAAATAATGATGGCATCACTCACTAAATGATATGTTCTTCCATTATATCTAACAGTTCCACAAATCTGACAAAAACAGAATGGCTGCTACTGAAGAAGCATGATTTACATCATGGCTTTACCTAAGTGGAATTCCTTCATGATCTATTGAGGTCTGTGTTTCCGTGCATATGTATATGCAATTATGGAGTGTGCGTTCTACATACGAATATGTATACATGCATGCACACACTTTTTGCTAGGAATAAATCATATACATTTCAGAGTAAAACTAAATGTGGTTTGACTTCGGGCTTTTTTTTTTTTTTTGAAAAGGGGGAGGGGGGGTGGTTATTTGGTTCTGATTTTTGAAAGAGATGGCAGCATATTGGACCTAGTGACGTCTGAAATAACCAGGAATGAGAAACCATATGACAAAAATGAAATATAATACACTATTCCACTTAACACTTTCCAAATACAAGAAGTAGTCTCCAAAAACTCTGAATGACATGTGCTGAACAAAACTATGCATAAGAAATAAGATTCTCTGATATGACAAACTCCCCCTTCTTTTCAGCTTAAGTATTTTGAAGTGAATATTGTTTCTACTGGAATCTGCCAGCTATTCATTATTTTACCACTTTTTTTTTTCCTTAATTGTAAACCATATGCGAGATGGCTCAACCAGCAGAACACAGATGCTCTAGTACTATTCATGTCTACATAAATCTGCAAAAAGGAAGGACTGATATCATCAGCTTATAATAAAGGAGAAACTTATCTAGTTTTTTTAGGAACTCTATAACTTAGTCAAGCATGGAATGACAAGGTGAATATGTAACTAAATACTTCAAATAATGTTTATTAAGTCTTTTTTTTTTATTATTTTTACAAGT
>VXAV01006400.1:233078-264014 GCA_013399715.1 Alectura lathami | reverse complement strand
AAAATGATCAGAGGGCTGGAGCACCTCTCGTATGAGGAAAGGTTGAGGGAGTTGGGATTGTTCAGCTTGGAAAAGAGAAGGCTCTGGGGAGACCTCATTGCGGCCTTCCAATACTTGAAAGGAGCTTAAGGCAGGAGGGGGACCGACTTTTTACACAGGTGGATAATGGTAGGACAAGGGGGAATGGGCTAAAACTGAAAGAGGGGAGGTTTAGGTTGGACATCAGGAAGAAATTCTTCCCTGAGAGAGTGGTGAGGCGCTGGCACAGGCTGCCCAGAGAAGTGGAGGATGCCCCATCCCTGGCTGTGTTCAAGGCCAGGCTGGATGGGTTCCTGGGCAGTTTGATCTAGTGAGCTAGTGGCTGGCAGCCCTGTCCACGGCAGGGGGGTTGGAACTAAACGATCTCTGAGGTCCCTTCCTACCCAAGCCATTCTATGATTCTATGAATCTATGAACAGTATCACGAGAACAGAAGGGGGAAAAAAAACACCCCCACACCAACTATTTCAGAATGAAGATCCCCAGCACTGCAAACGCTTCATGCTACTACAAATCATAGATTTCAGAGACATTCTCACAGCAGCTTTTTCAGTGAGACATAATCATGTATTTGCTTGAAAACCACAACACTTTGGATGCCACACTGGGGAGCACTGGGCAGGGAAACTGGGCCACCCCACAGAACCACAGGACGTGCAACACGACCTGCTACTCCCAGCTCTCCCTCCACCTCACAGGAAGCAGTACCAGGTCAGATAGGAAAGACAAGTGCTCTGCTCCTATCCTACCAATGCTCCTCACATCTAGGTCTCATAAAAAGGAATTTGCAGCAAATGCAGCTGCAAATCTAAGAGTGCAAACAGTTTTGGGAGGGAAGATCAAACATGCAGCTGGCTACTTTATTTCTGCACTAGCTCTCAGCATTTTGCCCTGACAGCATGATCACTGATTAAATTAGGAAGTTGAAAGGATGTGGTAAAGCTATGAAAGCCAACAATTTGACCCGTAAGTTAGATAGTGGGAACTGAAAACTTTCACCTAATTTTTTAATCTTCTCAATAAGATGATGTAATATTTGCTTACAAAATTTCTGGTGTATATTTGTTTTGTTCCTGTTGGAAGCTCTCACCCTTGACTTCTGAGATCAGGATTCTAGCTCTTTTCCTAACAAACCTCTATCCTTCCCTTCTTTGCCCCTTCCCAGAACTTTCTGCCTTCTGGTCCTAATAAAAGCAATAAATCATCATTAATTTAACCAGCAGCTTGCTTTTGAGAGGATCATGAAACATTCTGCGCACAAATTTTGCATCCTTCCCACTCCTTAAGCCAAGTAAGGAGAGGACCGGCTACATGCACCCATTTGCAACAAATGAGAAGTTTGCACACTTCAGGTGGTTACTGAACTGTACAATTAGAAACCTACCTTTTGTTATGTATTTTCTGGCCCCTGGCTATTTTCTCTAGTTTTTCCATAAATGAATCAAACATTTGATGTATAAGGGTTGACATTACTTTCAGAAGCAGCAGATTGCATGGCTTGGCTTTGCTTCTCTTTCACTGGAGTTTATCACAAAATCCGAACTGGATTAGGGACATGAGGAGGACAATAAATCTGTCAAAAATATTTCCAATACTTTTCGGTTTTAACGTTTTCTGTTGAGGTTTCACTAGCCGGCTGACCTGGGACCTGTTTCCCACTGGAGCCTGTGCTGTGGTGTCAGACCTTGCACTACGGCAGGGCCGCATCAAGTGGTGAGCAGAGGAGGAGGAACCATGAGCTCCCTGCTGCTGCACTTGTGGTTAGTGACCTCCCCCTCCTCCTCCCTCCCTCCAGCAGATGTTTCTGCTGTTTTACCACAACAGGATCTTTTTATACCCTCTTGATTCCTAAAGTCGAGATCTGGGAACCTATCTCCAGAGAGCCGCAACTAAAGTTCTGACCCAAACAACCACCACCAGAAGGCAACTGCAATAAGATCTTTGGCCCTTGGGAGAAGTAGAGGTTGTGTACAACGTCACAGGGCCAGTGACTAATTTTTGGCAGCTCATGTGAGAAAGTCTTGAAGTAGCTGTAGTGACAGAGAACAGCATGAAAACAAATGGATGATTCAGACATGAATAATATCCTTTAGAAGTGATACTATCAGAAGCTCATATAAAACATTATCCAGCCTTTTCACCATTCAGAAAAGCCAATGGCATTCACAGCAGTCTTCCAGATGTTGGGTATTTTCAGTTATGCGTGCATCTTCATGCGTATGAAGTTAGTGGGTTCAAAACAGGTGGGATTTCTAGTGTCTCCACCTTTGAACAAATTCCTTGACACCACTGGATTTAAACCCCCAGGACAGGACAGATCAAGTTCCAGGCTCTTTCATCTTACACTAAACCTACATTAGCAGTATTCTCACAGCAACTGCACCAGACCGCGGGCCTGAAGCAGTCCCTGTTGAGCTCTGCATGTGGCTGGCAGGGCAGTAAAGAGGTCCGTTCACATCAGAACACAGTAACGTGTGTCAAGTAGGTAAGCTAGATTCCTTTTAAATTGGTGATGTAGACACGCAAGCTCTGTATCAAGGTACTCAGAGTACTCATATTAGTTTGTCGCTGTTCCCTGCCCTCCCTCCCAATATCACCTTATTTAAGCCTTACTTCTTAGCAGTAAAACTTAATCCTCTTTGTACACATAGAAATACACATTGCTTACTTTGTCTTTTTAATTCATTGGATGCAAGCGAGTTGTGGCACTTACAGCAAACCCTACAAAATTAAAGTAAACCCTACATTGCCATTTTATCCCATCCAAAGAACCCTGCATAATCCCATTCAGATCATATGCAAAGCTACGGCTGTGATGGAGCTAAGACTCCACATAGCCTGGGACACGGGCCTGCTTTGTAGCATGCCCTGCTGCTGCCATCTCTGCTTAACACCTACATGGCAATGATGCCGTGCCCAGCAGCTAGCTCCCTCTAACATTGTCCTTCCAGCCTCTCAAAATTGAAAGCTGAACTTGGCCTCAGCTCAGCAACTGCTTTTAGCCACTTGTCCACATTTGCTTAGGTATGCTGTGTTTCCTTCATCTTCTCTTTGATAGCTGCACTTCTGTCACAACAAGGAGGAATGTTGTGAATGTGTGGTTCAAGATGCTCTTCAGAAAGAGCCTTTGGATGCTAATAGCACCTACAGTAGAACAACTACAGCTCAGCACAAAGAGCATTTTGTTCTTAAACCATCCATACACTGAAGTGAAAGGAATGATTTCCTTGTGCTAGTGACATTCTGGAAATCTTGTGTAAAAGAAGCTATCTTTGAGGAATTCCTGGTGAGCCTGAAGTTGAAATAATAGCAGTGATGCCATTGATTGGACAATGGTATGGGATGCTTTCACAGCTTCTGTTGACGTTAACAGCTGTTCTTTACATGATTAAATCCAGGACTGACAATTTTTGAAACATCAATCTATTAAAGTAATAATTAAAATATTTAAGATTAGTTATAAAATGGTGGATGAATATTAAGGAGGAAGCTTATTCAAAAACTTTGAGAAAATGAGCTCACATCAGTTGTGTTCCATAGAGATTATAGTGATGATTTTGATGGGATTTTCTGAAAAAAATATTTTGGGAACTTCTGGAGAAGAGAATTTTGAAAGAAAATACAAATATTTAGACTACAAATGTACTCAAATCTAAGGCTCTTGCTTTGGGGAACAGATCACAGTACCACCTAATCTATGGGATTTATCAGAGGTCAACAACACAGCTTGGGATTTGAAATACTGCTGTTTACAACGAATTTCTCACAAAATCTGGAGAAGTGGGAGTTACGCAGACACTGTTTACAGTAAATAATTGAAGACAAATACAATTAAGAAAGTTGCAGAACGCATGTAGTGTGAACTATTTCACTGCATAAATTATTTGCAGAAGGTTTATTAGTGTATTAATGGAACAAGAGCAGAAAACTACATACAGTTCTCATCCTAGGTGCATTAGTGCCAAGGAGAACTAGGCTGGCATGGCTCACTTCTTTCAGCAAGGAATAGCTCCCGACACAGAACACCATTAATTCAATAAAACCACATGCATATTCGGCAAGGTTTGACCATGCTTACGTGGTTACAGTGGCTTGCTGTGGAGATCGCTGCCATGCTGTAACGATCTTAAAGTTCCTGACACAAAAAGTAAGACTGGTACTAGATAGGGACTTAAGTATTTGTCTTTATGTACTTTGCATATGTATTCATCAAGGTAGGCACTTCCATAGAGTAGTTGGGAGCTTTTACCTTAGATGTCTGAAATTATATTGTTTTCCCTTGTGCTCAGAAGAATGTTTCATCATTTTATCTTACATTATGAAACTTATTTCAACTGATCTAGACATGATCAGAGCTAGAAAATGAAGTGAGAATTTAGACACCTCCATTCTGGGGACAAACCACACTAGAAAATGGAAAGAGGCAAATGCTTAAACTGTCTGAAAATGAGGTGTTTATGACTTATCAAGCCAACTATTGAAACATGCAGTCAATTGTTTTTTTTGTTATTATTTTCCTGTAAACATATTACATTGTTCAAAGCAGGGTTTGTAAGAAAAGATAGCACAACAATGGACTCAGAAGAAACATGGAAACACAAAAGAAATTGAAATGTTTCTTCATGCCTAAAATAGAAGCAGCAAGCTTCCAAGATAAATAGCTTAGGACTAACTGCTTCAAGTTTAACTTGGTAAACAATTCTACAATGTGGCATTATAATGCTCAGTAGTTTGATGGCACTAGAGATATCTGGAAACAAGAAAAATCTAAGCCTCTCATGAGAAACCTATCTGCAGCTTAAAATAGCAAATTATGAAGGAAAAACAAGGCAAGAACCCATACTTCACATTCCATCTTAGATCCCCACCTTCGATCCCCTACTTCAGCAGTGTTCAGCAGAAGACATTATAATGCTTTTATAGAGCTCCTGAATTGCATTTAATGCACTGTATGTTAATAAAACTCATTGTACATGCATTTGTTGTGAATTTTTGAGACTCAAGACTTGTGCATTTGTTGCTGCATACTCAGGAAGCCAACCTTCCCTTTCTTCCAAATTCAGATACTGCAGCACGCAGCCTAGGTTCCATCTATAGCATAATGGCATTAAAGCTCCTCCGCCACTCAGTCAGAAGATACTCTGGAGACGTGCGTTTAATTTCCTACAGTTATATCCTTGCTGTTTTAGTCACTCTGTTCTACAGCAAATTTTCCTGAATATATCAGAATGGAATAGCTATGGGTTAGACTACCTGCAATTAAGGAAATAATGTCAGAAACCTTCAGGGGAACACTAACATGGCGTTTATTCCAGTCATTTTTCCATGGTTTTGTCTGCATGAAGCCTACCCATAGTTTTACTGAAAACACAATTCAGTCAGTCATGTCACAACAAAATTCTGCACCTGCACTTTCAATCTTGTTTTAAACAGGTATAACCCATTTACAGTTCATTTAAATGAAATGAAATAAATGGCTCTAAATTAAGTTGGGACATTCTATTAAAAGATATTTGTAAAAAAACAGCTTATACAGTAAACTTGCATACATCTCAATATTCATCACTAAATGACAGGTCTGAGAGCACACAGCTCCAGACTGCTGTGCATAAAAATGAACGAGAGATTTGTGCCAACATCACACAACAACAACAATAAAAATCTGCTTAATCAAATATTTGTTTCATTATTAAATCATTATTAATGGCTGTGTTTATTAAAACATTACTTAAACAGCAGCAGCTTTCTGTCTCTGCCTACATGTTACTGACTAGCCAAAATACACACACAGCATTTTTCCTAAATGAAAAACAAATGTCATTATCACTTGGATCATACAAGCAGATCCATGATATATCAAGAGATTAAAAAATAAGGGATCTGAATGATTAAATTCTTCAGTTATAGAATCATAGAACCATCCGAGTTGAAAGAGACCTTTAAAGGTCACCTAGTCTAACTCCCCTGCAGTAAAGGTATCTTTTTTTTCTGTTGCCTGTATGTCAGAAGACAGCACAAATGAAAGCACAAAGCAAACAGCAGCAGAAAATGCTGTGGCACAAAGGGTTGACACACCCAGCCCTCTCTTCTGCAGATGACCAACGCAAGTAAAACACGCCTGTAGAAAATTAAAAGTGAAAACAGCAAGCAAGTGTTTTTGAGTCATTCAACAACTTGAGACATTAACCCATTCCTTTAGGACTCCTCTGCTGTTCACTATTTTAGCTTATTATTTTCCATCCCTACCTACTATTCATTGAACAACAAACCAATACAATAGCACACAGGAAGCAGCAAACAAAAGTTGCTTTAACACTCTTTCACACCATTGGCAGCACTTGCCAGGGCTGCCCAAAGTTTACTTGTTTACACTCAAAACCAACTTTGTTAAAAAATACAGCAGAAACGTGTTTCATTCTGAGGATGGAGAAAGTGTGCATCTTAGGGAGCAGTGTAAGGGGGTGGCAGCCAGGGAGAAAACTGCTAAAACTAAAGTAGTGCCAGAACTGGCTTCTATTATTACTTTATTAGTAGTATTATCATTTAAACATTCTATACATTTAGATCACGTTCACAAATTATTTATGACCTGGATGAAAGCATTGAGTGCACCCTCAGTAAATCTGCAGATGACACCAAGATGGGAGGAAGTGCCTGAGGGCAGGAAGGCTCTACATAGAGATCTGGACAGGCTACATAGATGGGCTGAGGCCAAATGTATGAGGTTCAACACGACCAGGTGTTGGGTCCTGCACTTCAGTCACAGTAACTCCAAGCAATGCTACAGGCCTGGGGCAGAGTGGCTGGAAAGCTGTGCAGAGGAATAGGACCTGGGAGTGCTAGTTGACAGCTGGCTGAATATGAGCCAGCAGTGTGCCCAGGTGGCCAGCAAGCTAGCTTGTATCAGAAATAGCATGGCCAGCAGAAACAGGGAGGTGATCATCCCTCCGTACTTGGCACTGGTGAGGCCGCACCTCGAGTGCTGTGTTCAGTTTTGGGCCCCTCACTACAAGAAGGACTTCGAGGCCCTGGAGTGTGTCCAAACAAGGGCAGTGAAGCTGGTGAAGGGCCTGGAGCACAAGTGTTATGGGGAGAGGCTGAGGGAGCTGGGGCTGTTCAGTCTGGAGAAGAGGAGGCTCAGGGGAGACCTCATTGCTCTCTACAGCTACCTGAAAGTGGGCTGTAGTGAGGTGGGGGTCGGCCTCTTCTCCCAGGTAAGAGCGATAGGATGAGACGTAACAGCCTCAAGCTGCGCCAGGGGAGGTTCAGGTTGGATGTTAGGAAAAACAACTTCTCTGAGAGAGTGGTCAGGCACTGGAGCAGGCTACCCAGGGAGGTGGTGGAGTCTCCTTCCCTGGACGTGTTCAGGAAACGTGGAGATGTGGCACGTGGGGCAATGGTTTAGCAGGCATGGTGGTGTTAGGCTGACGGTTGGACTTGATGGTCTTAGAAGTCTTTCCCAACCTTTATGATTCTGTGATTCTATGAAATAGCCGCACAACTGATATTTAACAAATATTTGCTCTATATTCTGTTCAGTGTGCTCCTATGCTGATGCTGAGATTTATTCCTATGTAATCATTCTTGTAGATTATGGGCTATCACACATATCTGTTTGCTTTCCAGGCTAGGCTCTCACAGAAGGAAACTTCCAGCTCAGAGCCCACCAAGCCAATCTGGGCTCAGGTGTAAGTTGCACAGAAGAGAAAAGGCATTTGCATACCAATTCTTAAGAAGTGCTTTAACATCATCCTTTTGATACCTTAAAGAGTGGTGGATTTAGAACAGAAGGCAAACAAGTTCTGTTATTATTTTCCTTCTGTTACAGATCAACATGCATGTTTTCTTTTGTTTTTCTTTAAAATTAACACCATCAACTCAACAATAGAAGAAACATCAGGAGCCTGGGATTTCTTTTTGCCTTTGTACTGTAGGCAATAGCTGAGCATCGACAATGAAGACTCATCTTTAGTTTTTCTTTTTTTATTATTATTATGGCAGGCATAATTCCTTGGTAAAATCATGTGGTTTTTTTTTTTTTTTGTCAGTTTGTTTTGAAAGAAGAAAATTACAATGGTGACAGAGCCCAGTCCCCACCACAACAAGAAAGAATTCAGCTTCTAACAGAGGGCATATGCTAAAAGCAAGATCCTAGTAGCAGGACTAGTAACTTAGCAAATAGTCCCACCCCAGTACCTTCCTATTTATGGTGTAAGATGCGGTATCAACCATATTTTCACAACATGCCATCAACAGAAGAAGAACATCAGAAAGGTTTTTTGTTGCTCAGTGGCACTTCTCTAATTTGGTCATTTTAAGGAACTTACAACATAATCAAAGCAGATGAATGAAGTGGAAAAGGCTACCCTATGATACACAAAAAAGCGCATTTCACAAAAAGTCAGAAAAAACATTAACACATTAGTGTTTTATTTTAGCAGGAATGCTGCCTTGCATTTAACTCGTGATGCTTTGGTACTGGTAGTGAGTGAGGGAGAACTCAGGCTGAAACAACAGATCCATGAAGGGAAGGGGGGAAAAAACCACAAACAAAACACCATATACTGCAGGAAAAGTAAACCACTGAATATCTTACCAAAGCAAAACTACTTTCAATCAAGTAGGCATCAGGAAAGAGACCAGAGAAAAGAAAAGCAATGTTTGCCTGATCCTAAGAACATGGCCAGCTTTGTGGCAAGGCACATAACCCATGTTCAGGTCAAATAAATAAATAAGCTCTGAGCAGGCATTGAGACAGCAAGTCCCAGTTACTTTACAAGGTTATCTCCACAAAGCAGACAAAATAAGCTTTCCACCTGCTGCCTTGGTGCCAAGCCCGCTCCCATCAATCCCATCCCACCTCCCATGTTGGTGCCCTGGTTTTATATAGATCAAGAAGCCATGCTGCAAAGCGGCACATTTATGGTAGAGTCAGAGGCATGGAAAATGCTCTGTGGTGGCACTCAACTGAATTATAGGCATGTGTTTCAAATAACAAGGACTGAGAGCTAAATAAACAGTTAGGCCCCAGGCCCCTTTCCATACACACGTGGGAGCAGGGAGGATGGCACACGTGCTCTCAGGAGCCTGTCTGTAAGCCTCGGATGTGATGGATGGAAGGCCGGCTGGGAAGCGGGGTCTCAGCTTCCTGATGGCCAGCACAGGCCTCAGCGACGGACACCACATCCAAACTCCTGCTAGGCCTGCTGCATTGCTCTGACACCAGCGTGAGGGCTGGGCTGAGGGCCCAGCCTCAGACAGACTTATGGAAAGCCTTAGTCTTCCCACCACAGGAGAATGGGCCTTGTAGATGGAAAGGACTTTTCTCCAAGCCACTGGAAAGCCAGCTGTGTTCAAAGCACCCTGAATCCACAGACAGTTGAAGCGTAGTTGGATGATGTGCAGTGATTCAGTTGTTTTTAAGAAATAAAGACATCTGGAAGAGGAATTCTGTATGGCATGAACCCCACAGAATTCACAGGCATCCCTACTAAGAGTTGATTCACATGCACATACATACAAGTAAGGCAACCTTGTCCAAAGGCAAAGAGTTCAAAGCTTTGTGGCTTTTCTGTAAACTGTTCTCTCCACCTGGAGTTCAGTCCGTGCCAGCCCATCCTTCTCACAGAAATGCTGCACAGACAGCACAACACCCAGCTGTGCTGCTTGTCTGAAACAATTCCGTGCTAGCACAGAGCAATGGGAAGAATGAATGACAAGCATCTGCAAAGCTGCTCCTTCTTGCTCCTTACAAGTATAACACAGAGAAACAATTGGGTAGTTTTTTCATGCTTCTTTCTATGCATGAAGTACGCTGTAGAGGATGGCAAACAGTGCCGAGAGCTTATTTGCTTTTTCTCTCTTATACATGAACACACGAGTTCCTATGCTAAAAATCTGCAGCTGGGTTGGTGCTTGTGTTTTGGTGCTCTAATCTCTAGCAGCATGCTGCAGCACTGGAGTTTAGCAGAACTGCAGCAGTTTGAACATGTCATTTCAAGGTGTATTTCGTCCATCATACACTAAGTCCCAACTATTTGCCACATTTTTTCAGAGAACAGTTTTTTGCAAGTAGCTTGCTCTAAGCAGCAGCAGATAGAGCATAAGCAGGATTTTTCAATATCCCTTTCTTTCTAGTTAAATGGAGGTTCAAATACACAGTCTCCTGCAGGCAGGCTGGGAGGAAGGGAAGCCCCAGCAGGGTTTCTGAATTCCCTCCTGAAACTCTCTCTTGCTGCCAGCTGTCATAGAACTGCTGTGTGTCAAAGCCTGGCACAAAGCAGCTCATTTCAAGAACTGCTTGAAATGGCACACAAACAAAACAATAATTATAATAAAAAATGAAATTATTATTATTTCTTCTTACTTAGCATTTGCATCAAAAGCAGATACAGCAGTTTTTAAAAGTCCAGTTGGATGAACACATTTAGAACTGTTCCCATTCCCACATGGCATTACTGCACACAGGAAGATGCCAGGACCAACTAACACAGCGGGTATCCTCATGTCTGGCACCACAGAAATAAATGGAGCAAAGGCTTCCAGGCTATTTTAAGAAAGTCACTGCATGTGAACACACTGAGGTTTTTATTATTAAAAAATAAAATCCTTCCTCTTCTCAAAAAAGCATTTACTAAATGTGATGCCTAGAGCGGGAAATACACATTAGAGGCCAGACACCCACTACCAGTGTTGCAGGATTATTTCTGATATTTGGCTCTAAGCACCCAGGAAGCCTTACCTATCATGGGGGACATCCTGATAAACACAAGACAGTAGAATGAGGGTACTGCAAGAAAAAAGAGGATAAAGCTCAACATCTATGAACAGAAGATATTTTAGCACATGCATTTGGAGTTCCAATTCTGTCCAGCAGTTAACTTTATTTTCAAAAGAAAACATGAATCTCTCAAGGTTATTTTTCCTTCAATTGTAGTAGAACTAGAAAGACATCTGAAACATTAACTACTAATCATCTTCACACAGATCTTCTTGCAAACCTAAGAACTAACTAATCCTGGTATTCAAAAAAAAAAACTCAAAACAAGCAAGAAGAAAAAAAAAAAAAAAAGGCTCTACCAAATTCACTTGGCACAAGTGAGCCTAAGCACTGTATTTCAGGAGTCCTTTAAGCAGTCCTTTGCTATCTGTAAACACCAAGAGAAGAAAAGGCCACTTAAATGTTCCATGCACTCTCGCTGAAAGCTTGCGCAGCCCATTCACAGGCTTGACAATCACTTCCCAAACTCCTTGTTTATCCTGCAGATGGTAAATTTGCACACATGCCCACACCACAAACACACCTGGCAAGCCTGGAGGACATTTTAAACGGCCTTTTGGAGAAAAAGTTGTAAGTGGTACCAGAAGAGCCTCACATTAATTGCATTTAACATCATTAGGAAAAGAAGTAACGTACATCTGACAGTTTGCCCATTCTGCACGCAGCCTCCGGGCCTGCAGCACACTGCACCGTAAGAAGCCCCTCACTGCTGCACAGGTGGCTTGCTTTTGTGTTTTTGTTTTGTTGTTTTATTTTCAGATAAACCTTTTTTTTTTTTTTTTTTTTTTTTTTTTTTTTTTTTTTTAATTCAGAATGTCAGGTCCTCTTCCTAGAGATGCAAGGCAGTTGGTGCAACTTCTGCCACCCACCTGCCTCATGCTAACTTTGCTAATCCTAACTCCCTATGGGAATGGCAAGGACTGCAAGGCTGGCAGGATGGAATCTGTAGGCAACATTATGAAAAGGTATCTATAAAAATCCTCAGAAACAATTCCAGCTTGGAAAATAAAACATAACAGAGAAAGCCAACACAACTGCCTGCTTCTTGCAAACTGGAATGGACTTTTGCTAACTAGGCACTTCTTACATGAAGTGATAGGGCACTGCAGAAGCCCTGCCCATGGCAGCATAGTCAACAGATCTAGAATATACTACAAGGACACAGAAATGCAAGAATACAGTATGAAGGTAACCCAGAGGCTTTATAGCCCCATAAATATCAGCATCACCAAAGGTAATTTTGACAGATGCCATTTGGTTTGGGGCTACTGTATGTAAAGGCAGTAAAAACCCTAAGACGACAGATGATGAGAGCCCATTGGGATTTGAGTAATGAAGGGAATCCTACTTTTCATGGAGTGTAAGAGAAACACTTGAGAGATCTGCCCCATCTCCAACTGAAAGGCTACATCCATCACTTCAGTCTTAAACAGAAGCTGTATGGTGAGCTGTACGGTAAGAGTCTAAAACAGCAAGTGTGACTCAAAAGCAGCTTCTAAAGCCACTCTCCTGCACACTCATGTGTGCACTGTAATTGCTCTGGCTCCACAGAGAAGACTCCTGCTCTCTGCACATCTTTGGTAAATCCCTTGCTGGTCTGCTGTTCCAATTTTACCTGTATCCTGAGTTTTAAAAGCATGGATCAGGCTGCCTGGACATGGAAGCTCTGCAGACATCTATGAAACCCTGTTCAACATGAATATGAACTATTTGAGAAAATATTTACGACCTACTTAGAATTTAGCTTTAAAAATACTAAAGGCATGGATCCATAGAAGATTAAAGATGCATTTGCTTCAAAGCTAAAGGNATCCTGAATTGTGACTGAGTAGCTCCAGAATTTTATGAGCTATATTCATGAGATCAGAACAATGATCACCTCCTATTTAAGATGCCACAGTCTAAAGTGAATAGGAAGAAAGTATCTGGAATTTCTATCCCCAAATTACAGCTGGAAAAAAAAAAAAAAAAAAAAAAAAAAAAATTTGGATTTCTATGTTCTAAAAGACCCCCCTGTCTCAGACCTAGACTTCAAATACTGAGTTTCCTCCGGTGAGCACTGTATATTGCTGAGTTATAAAGCTCTACCAAGCAGGACATTATGGTAGAAAAGCCTTAGAAGCACAGTTCTCTTGAGAACTATTAATCTCTGAGAAAGACTGTTTGGAATCACTTCAGTTGTCATTTTGCAAGATCATGCATATGCGATGCTGACCCAGAAGCCAAACCCACACTTCATAACTAGCTCCAATCTGTGCAAAGAAAGGCTCAAAGAAATGAGATCTCCACAAGGTTTATAAAGACAAACCCAAAACTCAGGCGTACAGTTGTCACAACAGCAGACTCATAGCAGACAAGAAGAGCAAAGACTTTCTTTACTGCTAACACAAGCTCTCCTACAAGGATTACCAAAGGAAACCAACAGCAACAAAATCCCATCTTTGTGCAACTGGACATCACTTACACACCTGCCTCAGGTAAGCTATGGGGCAAAAATGAGATGAGTATAGACAGACCCTTACAAAAGTACCGCAAAGGCCATACAGCAGTACTCACAGTACACGAAGAAGTACTCTGCAACATGCAGCCTCTATTGCACCAGCTCATTTACCCCACTAAGGGAGATGCATTCATGAAGCTTCCATATGACTTCAGAATCTCATTGCACAAAACCACCTCCAATATCTAAAAACTCCGAGGATGTGGGCTTGATCGTGTATTTACGAAGGGGAGAACATAAAACTCAAATTGCAATACACTAAGGGGCCAAAAATGGTCTTTGTCCCTTAGCTCTCTTCCCAATGAACACAAGCTCCATCCAATATTTCATCGCTGACCTTTTGTACTCACAGTATCAAAGAATCATAGAATGGCTTGGGTAGGAAGGGACCTCAGAGACCATCTAGTTCCAGCCCCCCTGCCGTGGACAGGGCTGCCAGCCACTAGCTCACTAGATCAAACTGCCCAGGAACCCATCCAGCCTGGCCTTGAACACAGCCAGGGATGGGGCAGCCACAGCTTCTCTGGGCAGCCTGTGCCAGCGCCTCACCACTCTCTTAGTGAAGAATTTCTTCAATTCTTAATCTTCTCCAAAAAAAATCTTACAGAATTAAAATCACAACTTTCACATTTTTGTAAGAAAGATTTGTTAATGGAAGCTTTGGTTAGTTATTTGGATAGTGATTAAGTCCCAAGATCTTAATTCAAGAGACCAATCTGCTTGAAAGCGTGACCATCCCCAGAGAAAGAAATCCTTCCTACTGAAATAAGAAGCAGGAAAATAAAGTGGAATTCATTCTTGTGTTTGGCAAGAAAGGCATTTTCAAATCCCTCTTGGTGTTCTATTTCCAACAATAGCTTCTCTTTCAACACTACACCAAAATACATTTCTTTAATCTTTGCAAGACTCTGGCTTCCTTGTTATATGTAACACATTTATACATGTATTTAACATCAGTGCATCCATACATACACATGCAACATTCTTCCCTTCATACTTTTGTACATTCTACCTAAGTTTGTCAAATAAAGAAATGGAAGCAAATATCAGAATAAACCAGGAATTCAATGAGCCCTCAAACCAAGAAACAAAATCTGTTGCTACTTGATCAAATAATGCTCGTGACCTAACATTTCAGTCCCCACCCTTATCTGACTGATGCTAATTTTACACTGGCATCACTCCTCCTAATTCCAAATGATCATGATTTCAGTTAGAAATAATCTAAGGAGATTTATTTTGTTTCTGGGAACTGAAGACACTTAACTCCTTTCTGACTCGTACAGACTCCCCCAGGTTTTCCTGCCTTTAGCATCACCACAACTGCAGCTCCACAGTCAGCCAGAACTCAAAGAGCATTCAGAACAATTGTAAGGATTTTCATTCCTCCTGAACTTCACAAAGATTCTCCCCATTTCCAAAGTGAGACTCAACAGAGGGCTGGAAATTAAAAGCAGCAAGCAATACTCAAACTGCTGCAATTTTTTATTCATTACAGATCATTGGTATGATAAAAACAGAATAAAAGATAATGGAAGTCACGTATTACGTGTTCCCCTCTGAGCCTACTACAACTTCACCATACTTATCAATGAAATGACTACTCAGAGAACAGATAGCACATTTTTTTTTTATCTGAAGCTGACTTCAGCTGCTTACAACACTAGCTTACAGAACGATTTCCAGCCCACGTTTTTGTCATGTCAACAGTTTCCAAAGATAATAAATGCACTTCAGTATCATGCCTGGCGTAACTAAGCATGTGAGCAGGCTGCTAAAATTATATGCAGAATGTGGAAGCAAGCTCTTCAAGCAACCCTCTAATGATTTCAACCAAAGAGAAGCACTCCGGCGAAACAGAGGGATTTGGGAAGGAATGCAGACTATACAATAGCCAGCTGTAAATAGAAGTCTGCTGTCGTCACAGCAAGAATTCAAAGCACATCTCTACATTATGATGCACAGCACACACTAGCTAGCTTAGGCACAGCCACGTTACAGGCCATTTCACTCACACCCCACCACAGAGCTCTGTGGTACAGGTTCTCACATATTGTATGATACACTGCCAATTTCCAAGCTTTGGTCCACAGATTATTTCAAAGGTGTGTGCAAACAGTACTTAAGAAAAAGAAGCCTACTGTCAGGCTTACGTTCACTGGGCAGGCAACTGCTGCAGGCTCTGTAGTATCTTCAGGGACCGAATGGAACATAGCTGTGGCATGGCTGAGTCCTCTTCAGCAAGGAGGTAGCATGCTCTGCAGGTCAACTAGCTTTAACTGCAATGTACTTTGATAGTTGGGGCAATCCCAGAAATGAGTACAGACTGGGAAAACTCCTTGAGAGCAGCCCTGTAGAGAAGGACTTGGGGGTCCTGGTGGATGAGAAGCTGGACATGAGCCAGCAGTGCGCTCTTGCAGCCAGGAAGGCCAACGGTATCCTAGGGTGCATCAAAAGAGGGGTGGCCAGCAGAGAGAGGGGGAGATTGTCCCCCACTACTCCGCCCTCGTGAGGACCACCTGGAGTACTGCATCCATTCCTAGGGCTCCTGGCACAAAAAGGACATGAAACTGTTAAAATAGGTCCAGAGGAAGGCTAAAATGCTCAGAGGGCTGGAGCACTTCTGCTATGAAGACAGGCTGAGGGAGCTGGCCTTGTTTAGCCTGGAGAAGAGAAGGCTCTGGGGAAACTTCACTGCAGCCTTCCAGTTTCTGACGGCAGCTTATAAACAGGAGAGAGACCAACTTTTTACACAGTCTGACAGTGATAGGACCATCACTGTCCATTCCCTCGTAATGGTTTTAAACAAAAAGAAGGGAGATTTAGATTAGGCTTTAGGAGGAAATTCTTCACTCAGAGAGTGGTGAGTCATTGGCACAGGCTGCCCAGAGAAGCTGTGGGTGCCCCATCCCTGGAGGCATTCAAGGCCAGGCTGGATGGACCCTAGGAAGCCTGATCCACTGGGTGGCAGCCAGCCCATGGCAGGGGGTTGGAACTGCATGGGTTTTAGGGTCCCTTCCAACCCAAGCCATTCTATAATTCTGAATAGTAATTGTGAAAGTAAAGGAAGAGAATAAACAAATTAATTTTGCATAAAATCACCTATACGCATTTATAGGAACCCACATTTCCTACAAACGACAGCTCAACATTTCAAAAGTAAGATCAATTTTTAAACACAATCATAGCCTTAGGCAAAATTTAAATGTTGCTAAAGCTAACATTACAATCCACTGAATCACAGCACTTCAGTCTTTCTTGGTGATCCTGTAATCTAGAAAGAAAAAAAAAAAGACAAAAAATAATGCCTTAATCAGTGACTCCGTGATAGTGAACACATTTCACACTTTAGTCACATTCAAGAAGGCATGAATACAAATCATCCAGCTCCTGTGGCAAATGCCTGAGCAGGCTTCCATACATTTTTACAGATGTCTTGTTCCAAAGCCCCAAGCCTTCTCAGGGCTGAATCCACACCACTGCTGACAAAGGCCTCAGAATTGACTTTCTCTTCTGATGGTATGATTTCATTGGCAATTTCTTCAGAGATCCCTAAAATGCAACTACTTGCATTTCCAAGCTTTCTTAGGTTTAGCCTTTCTGAAAGCTGATTTTGTAGGGCCTGACCCAATGCCCAGTGAAGCTAATGGGAGGACTCCAGACAGCTTCAGTGGCCTTTGAATTGGATTTGCAAGAGTTATTCTTCATTAGTGTTATATTTAATGTAATACATGCTGTAAGAAAGAAAGCATGTATCATCTTACTGGTTGAAATGTCAATCTAAAAATCTTAAGACAAAACTGCTACTCATTTTCCTACTGCCTCTGAAAGTTAAAGCATATAAAAATATCAAATATATTCTATTTTACTTATTTTCTTCTCTTCTTTGTCAAGCTGCTCCTCTCACTTCTTCCAAAATATATATATATTTCGGAATATAAAAATATTCGAAAATAAAAAATATAAGTGATATACTTTAAGTAATCTTAAGAATTATGAAGTAACCAGTGTTGCACCCTCCAAAACTGAAGTTAACTGAAAGGTAACATGAGGTCTTACAATGCAGAGAGGGCAGTATTTGAAAACACTGACATGGTTAAATTTATTCTACCTTTTCCTGAAAATCAACAGCTATTGCTCCTAAGCATGAAATAATCAAAAGCAACCTTTCAGAAATATATTATTACAAGACAGCAGCAGTGCCAAAAACTCAGTTAAATTGCTACGGTCTACTGAAATATTCCATTTAAGGGCTTTTCCACCTGCAGAGTAAGGAAAACACTCTCTTTAAAAATGCATGGGCTAAATTGGCTTTTGTCTCCATCCAAAGAAATCAAGAGAAGCAACGTTTAGACCTCATCCCACAACACCCAGTTGTAAATATGACCCCACTGACATGCTTCACACTTTCATGTGAAAATTTTGTACAAAAATAAACAGGACCCCAACTAGGAACTGTAGTCACAAGTAACACCTTATTACTGCAGCCTCCATCGGGAAGAGCTACTAATACTTGCTTCTCTATATTCAGTTTTCTTCAGTACTATCCTAAAAGCATTGAGTCAGAAAGGCCCATTAAGATGATACCAGCTTGCCCCACACTTAAGGCATATAGTATTGTCTACACTAACATAACCAAAGGGTCCTCTAAGGCCATTGACTTAAATGAGGCCTGCAACAAAGACTGAAGCCATTAGAAAATGCTGTTAAATAATTTAAACTTTACTCATAGTGACAGAGGATCTGAGCTCAAGAATTAAAAATTGTCTCCTGAATTTTATTTTAGATTAAGGTGCTTCCCAAGTCTTAGTTGTTCAGAGTCAGATATGTACCAGCGTATCAAATGGCCAAATGTAAATCTTATAGGATTGACTCCAGTGGTAAGCTGTGTAAATTTGCTCTTAGGAAATAATTGTAGAAAAGGTGGAAAGTGACGCTTAATTTCATGAACAAAACCCAAAAGCTGCTACTGAATGCTCTGCACAAAAATCATCTCTTAAAGCATCTTCGTTGCTCTTAACCTTGAAGATACCATCAAGTTTTCCATCAAGAAAAATTTTTACCATCAAGATATTGTTTCTTTGTTTGTTTAAGCTGTCAAAAATAACAACTAAACCTTTGAGACCTAACTGAAATTTTGTGAAATCTTTTCTAATATACCAGGTGGAATGCCTTACTTAGGAAACTCCAAGTGAAAAGCACGGAAAATACTTTGTACAGAAACAGTCCCCGTAGTAAGTTCCACCTAATTCAGGTTTCCTCAATCTGAACTCCAGATAAACACAGAAGCAGAGGTGGGAACTGTTTTCTAGTGGAATAAGCAGCTGTCCAAAAAAAATAAACTCACTCATACCAAGCTTCTGCTAGGAAACTTGATGGACACACTAAATTATACAAAGACACTAGGAACCATCCTCTGCTAGCGGCGCTTTTTACCCTGTCCACGCAGGGGGGTTGGAACTAGATGATCTTTGAGGTCCCTCCCAATCCAGGCCATTCTCTGATTCTATGATTTTTAAATATTTCAACATTTGAGATACAACATTTTTTCTGTGTTTTTTATTAAGTTTTGTGAAATGAATGATGTAACTGCCTGTTGCTTTACTATCTCAATTTCAAAACAATTTAAGTATAAGTGGGCTATCCCATTTATACCTATAGATCTAGTCCTGTACACACAGTCCTATAGATATAGTCCAACCATCTACAGGTAGGACTATTAAAGACCAATACTGCATTTGCAAACAAATTATGTTTTGAGAAACATCATTAATAAACCATATTTTTATTATTATTATTATTATTTATTCACTATCTCCTTTCAATCAATTCAGTGTTAATTTGTTTTCAGTGCCAGCAGAAAGAGAGCCTGGATGGGTCCCTAAGCACGGGGCCATTCTCAAGTTGGTTCCTCTTTGTTCCCGGTGCAGTAGGGTCGCGTCAACGTGGCTCGGGCCATAACAAAGAGCGGCACAAAGCCACGGCTGCTCTGGAGGTTTTCCCACAACCCCCGTGCCAGGGGTGGCAAAGGCCTTTCAGGGGGTGCTCTGGGGCCCCCAGCTTTCATTTTACATGTAAATAGCAGCAGAGATTTCAATTGCACCTCAAGGAGGGAAGAGAAAGGCGGCAGTGGCTGGCCCCCAGAGGAGCCCTGCTCACAGGGCAGCAGCCCCTCATCTCTTCAGGATGCCAAGGCTGCTGCACATGAGAAATCATCCTGGAGGTTATTTGAAAGACCTAAAGAAAACAAGGAAGGGGAATTGGAGACAGGGACTCCAGACCACAACGGTTCTCTCCATGCGTAACAGCAGATGATCTTAAAAACTTCACGGTTGTCTGTTTGCCAAATGCTTGGATATTATACTATTTTAAATATATATACACACACATACACATGCTAGGATTCCAGCATTTCCATCTTATCTGCAAATTACAAAAAAAATATAAAAAATATTTCCTAATCAAAGGCCCCAATTCCTTCTTGAATCAGTCCTATTTCACACAGACTCTTTACCAACCAATTTCAGTGCAATTTAAGCACTGTAGAACTACACAACTTCACAGATAAGTCACTCTATAGAGAGCTTATAAGGTTCTTAGCTTCCACTGTTATTTTCAACCTGAACAAGCTACATCTACACCTCCCTTCTAAACACACCCAAAATCAAACTGCATTTTTCCTGTCCAGTTTGAGTATCTGAAGCCAATATCTTCCAATTGGAGGCTCCACATTTAACTATTACTTGAAAGAAAGCAGACCCCTTTATTGGAGGCCATGAAGTTACACAGACATGTTCCAATGTTTTAATTTTAACCAGAAGAGCCCACATTCATCCCAGTTCGCAAACTCATAGAATTGTTCAAGTTGGATGGGACCTTTAAAGGCCATCTACTCCAACTTCCCTGCAGTGAACAGGGACACCTACAGCTGGATCAGGTTGCTCAGAGCCCTGTCCAGCCTCACCTTGAAGGTCTCCAGGGATGGGGCATCCGCCACCTCTCTGGGCAACCTGTGCCACTGCTTCACTAGAAGCTCTTCTGTTTAGGTTGCTAAATAATGATATTAATAGCCACACTGCAGAAACACAGAGATATGTAGGAGAGAAATCTAGGTAAAGAAAACTAGCAGGTTGGAAAAAACTATGGAAAATAAAGCGTGGAGGAGAAAGAATGGTGGGAGCAGACAGAATGCATGAATGGATCCTGTCCATCATAGCATCTATTGGAAAAAGAGCCTTTAACTATTCTCAGTTTACACACTAAGTGAAAGACTGGATTTAGAAAAAAAAAAAATGTTATTTGTAAACCACTGTGAAAACTTGTTTTTCATTTTCAAAAACTGTTCATTGTTTTTTCAGTCACTGGACTGACTCAGGACATGCCACTCAACAACGTTTATGGATTTAGAAGATGGCAAAACAAAATCAGAACAAAATCAGAACAACAAACAATTGAGTGCTTGAGTCAAGCACTCAACACAGCTTTCAAAGAGCATCTTTCCTCCTTGCTCTTGATATATACAGATGAAATAAGCAAGTACATAAAATACTTACGTAAGCATTTACACTTTATCTTTGTTCACCTTAAAAGCTATGCAGGCAGCCTACAAAATGCTGCATATGTAGTGAGTCACCTCAACCTTTCCATCACACCTTGATCTTCCTTTTAACTGAGCTTCATTTCATTTTTACAGAATTCCTTTCTGGAGGGCAGAAGGTGGAAGTCAGTACTGAAATCCCCATTCACCCAGCGGTTAAAACTTGGCACTAACTCAACAACATGTTGAAGGAACAAAGTGTGAAATCAAACAGACGGCCAAGGTCACACTCTACTCTGCAGAACCATTGAGCTGTCAAGCTCTTCATTAGAACCTGTCCTCATGCACAGACAAGACCGACACAGAGCAAACCAAAGGTCAACTTATTCGGACAGCGTACAAGCTAGAATGAGATGATGTAAATGAGCACTTTCCCCAGAAGCCAGATCTGATGATTATTTACTAGCTCAAAACAAACCTTAGCTTGGCTCACTGCCTCCTTATAAGTGCATGCCTTCTTCTGCTTGTGACATTCTGCATAAGGTAGAAAACCAAGCATAATGACTGACAGTTTAAGGGGACAAACAGGTAGCAAGTGTGCCTGTACGTGGACTCCACACAGAGTCAAACTGCTCAAGTCCAGCATACATTAGTGATTTTGATGCACCAAATCCTTCTTTCCAGACACCTTGAAAAGCACAGCTTGAAAGGGAAGCCTTTGTAGCAACTTCTGAATTAATATACACCTTTTTTTTCCTTTATTATTCACATGCGTGCAAGCATCTTGTTTCATGGCATAAGTAATTGGTGTCATGCACATGGATTTGAAGGTCCAATATTTAAGGACAAAGGGGAAAGCTTAATGTTAAACCATAGTAGTGGATGAGGCATAGTAGTCTGCTGTGGACATTGATACTGTGAAAACTAGGAAGCACTGATAACTAAAGATGAAAACTTCCAGTGTCTCCTTGTTCAATATATGCTTACTTATTTTCTTTAGGTGACCTTTAAACTGCTCTTAGAATAAGCGGACTGCTATTTTATTTCTCTGCTGACATGAGCAACTCAGCTACAGACAAGCAAAAAGCCTCTAGCAGCAATGTCAGCTCTGAAGCTGATTATAATTTTTCTTATTGACTTGGCTGGGATGGGGATTTCACTCTGAAGAGTCTCCTTCACTGCTGGTCATGTACAGTCACCACCTGTCAAATGCGTGCGGCATGACTTGCCTCCAAATGGCACAGTGCTGAGAGCAGAAGTGCCTGTGGCTCAGAGGCTAAGGACATCACAGAAGGGAATTACTGGTTTTACATTCAAAAAGCACATAGCAGACTACCATTCTTTCTCATCAGAAGAAATGGATACGCTTTGGATGTAGCATTATCTTTAACAAACACGTAGCTAGCCTGAAATGCAGCACTGCCAGGCAATCCCACACTCCAGAGCACGAACAGGTGAGTGCCTACGCTGAGCCCTGCAGCCAGCATGCTGTCTGTGCCCACTCCAGCAAGCTTCCCTGAGGGCAGTACCCACATATTCACTATAGTCAGATAAGTTCTGCTTGTCAGGTTCATTCAGGAGTTTTTCCCTTTTGTTTTTCCCTCCTAAATTTGAGCCTTTTGCAATCCCAACCCCCCCATGTGTCTTAGGCACATATACATCAAACACCAAAGCAGCAACACCAAATGGGCGTAACTGCCAGGCCATGCACACAGTAAGCAAGCAAGCATCTAGCCCCTGAGTCACATGGGTATCTCATATTAGCTGACCCACTGTGGACTGAAACAGGTGTCTCCAGCGCCTAAAGCAAACAATATCAAAGGGGCAGAAGTTTCCATGCTTACGAAGATGATGAAAATCAAGTTTTCATAAAATACCAATTATTTAAATGTAGTAAAGCTATTTGGAAGGAAAGAAAGCAACTTTTTGTAGTTTCTGAGAAGAATTGCTATCTTCATCTGAGAGCAGTACTGCTGAGAATAGATACATAGGTGATGAAGGAGAAGAATGAGCGCATTGGAGACATACACAGGATAAGGTGGAAAGTGACTTACTACAGACTTGATCCAACGGCTTCCTGATGTCCTTGAAAAAAATATATTAGTCAAAGAATGAAGTCCAGTACGTTTTACTTCACAACACTGATGAAAAGGGCTAACAGCTGTTAAGGAAGACTTCAGGGAAGGCACCTAATCTTACCTCCTCCCAAACCACACTTCATGTCTGCATTTCTGAAGACTTATTTCAACATCAAGAAAAGACCAGTAGTGATCTGCTGAAAGATATGGTATCATCCCAATATAATTTTAACAACTCTGTTGGCAGTTAGAGAGAAACCAAAGGCATTAATGCAAGGACAATGCAGAATTCATGTCTCAAATTCAGAACTTAGTCACAAACTGGTTTAGTTTTTCCTATTACAACAATGAGAAGGCTCTACCTGTCCTGAATTTTGGCATGGTTATGGACTACAAATACAGTTTCTTAGACATGACTTTGCAAAGGCCACTGTGGAACTTGTATCCTTTATTCACTGTGGATGCAACAAATGTTGGCTGGCAGAGGTTTTTCTGTTTTTGTTGTTGTTGTTGTTGTTGTTTCTTTTTTGCATCACATTTCAGTCCCCAACCTTCCAAAAGACTTCAAGATTGCTGGACTTGGACATCACATTAGCACTGCACCAAAGAACTCCATAAAAATAATATTGTAGGCCTATAAGCGCCATTATTAAAGATGAAAAGTTCAAAGATCTAGATATTCTGCCTAGGCACCACAGTTCCTGAGTTCCCATCCTTGAATGGGAACAAATCCATACAAGTCCAAATTCACCCTAGATTTACAATCACTTAAAGATATTGAAATGTGTGAACATGAAACAGGTTCAGAAACTTGGGATACAGAATCTTCTTAGTCAGGACTTTCACCTTATTTTAATACAATTTACAGCTGCATATTTATATATACTGCAAACTGCACTGCTTAAAAATTAAAACAATTAAAGAGATGCAAGAATACTGCTATTATTCAGATTAAAAGTTACAGTAGTTATGAAATATCTGGTACATACTTTTTCTCCTAGGACAATCCCTTCCTTTACACTATACTCCTGTATACTGTAAACTTAAAACTACACGAGCGCTTAATAAAGCCCCAAACATCTCTTTTTATTGTTGCATACCATGTAGCAGGACTCTGGGCAGTCCAGTAAAAATTCTTTATGGTGTCAAGTTCCTGGAGACAAAAAGCCACAGCATTAGAACTGAGCATGGTAAGCATATTGGAGAACTGTTTTTCAAGAAACACAAACAAGTAACAAGGACTGCATTCTTCATTATTAAGAAGCATGCTACACTCCATTCTTGTTTAGGCATCCACGAATGCTGTAAAGCAATAGCTCTCTTGGGAGGTGCAAAATTGTTGTTTGCAGGCACGTTACCTCCCATGACATCCTGATTTAGGGCACTCTTATTCGTTTGCTGTTTTCTAGGCAGAACTAATGAAGTCAGCTCACACACGTACAATTCTTTAAACACATCAATGCTCTGCCAGGTTAGAATATTATAACAAAGATAATTTGCAATGTCACTGATTAATTAATATAGCAAAATGACGACAACTACTTCAGTGGAACAAAAATCTTCAGGCACATTCCCTATAATTAACCAATGGTAACTTCTTTCTTCTGGCATAAAAACGAAAACAAGTATCTCACATTATCTTCCAAGGTTTTAATCCATTAATAATGGAATTGAAGCAAAAATATAAACACACAAGTTTAGTGCTTTACTTTGAGAGATTTTCACAGCGGTCAAGGTTCCCATGTTAATATGGCAAAGTATATGGAAGATAAATACATACACAACTGTTGCGTCAGGTATAATACAGATTTAGCAAATAAAGAAGAGAAAACCTCCACCAAACATGGTATTTGGCATAACACTTCTTTCAAGCATCTTCTATAGCGACAACAAAAATTAACCAGAAGACAAACCAATCAAATTCACTGAAGACAAGTCATCAAGAATAAATTCCAGTGGTATTACAAAAGTAAATGGGTTCAAATTACTTTTCCCCATCCGCTACTTCAAATTAAAAATAATCCCACTTCATGCTATCAAAACCCAGCATTTATGACACACTGAACAAACAGAACAGAGCTGATCTCAGTTTTCTTCAATACTCTGCAGTCTGCTGGTTTATGTTAAAGTGCTTGTAGAGGACGGGCGCTCACATACACCCAGGTTGCTTTCACAGAGCACACAAAGCATGAAGGAAATCCCAGCTCTGAAATAAAACTAATTCATGTATTTGCATTTCCAACTGTGGTGCCTAACCAGCAAACAATTCCCTGCCACAAATCACCAGAAACAACAACCTGGCATTGAAAGGTACAGGATCTCCTCCTGGCCTGCAGCCTGAGAACAGCTAGAGCCAGAAGTGTAAATGAGCAGTACTACTTTATTTCATGGAACCAACAGTATCATATTTAAGACAGCAGTGGAAGCCTTTCTGGCCAACAGCAGGTCCCTACTGTGCTCCCAGACTGAATATATGTAATACATATATATGGTCAAGTAGGAGGAGCCTGGACTAAAAGAATTCCTGCCTTTTAGATAGGATGTCTTCAGATACATGATATGCATGCTATAAATGAAACCTCATGCCCAGATGCTCTCCAAATCTATTAATAGAACTCAAAATACAATGGACCAGGTTTTGCTCACGTTTACTCCAGACCTACTAAAGCAGTTTATTTCAACAAATCAGTCAAGGAGTCTAGTCCAATAGAAGTACATGGATGGTCAAAATTAATTCTACTGCAAAAGAAGTACAGGAAAATAATCCAATATCCAAACTTGACAATAATTTTTTGAATGCATGGTAGTTTCTGATCTCAGTTAGCAATTGGTGAAATAATCATTACAATATTAATGATCAGGGACAGTATATTGTACACATTATTGAAATGTTTGCCTTTAAATATTAAATTGGGCAGATTTTAATGGAAAGCAGAGCCTGGCAGCTTTAGACTCAACCTGTTCCTTGCAGTAAGCAAGATACTTATCTGTTTGCATTGTGTTTTCTTCCATATTCTGGAAATGAAATACTTGGCAGTAAGTCAGCCCTTAGCTGGCAACTGTCACTGCCTCAGTGACATTCACTACAATCCGCAGACAGGAGGAGGCACCTCTTACCATACAGCTGCACAGGAGGAACACGGGTAGCATGAACTTGGGTGCAAGAGTTACTGCTTCTGTTACACCAGCTAATGAATTCAAGCAAATAGAATAAAATCTAGTAAAATCTTCATTACATGGACAGAGTCATACAACATTTATACATATAATTCTGCCACAGAGAATGAATTCTCAGCACTTTTCAATCCAAAGGAGTTTTCCACCAGCTTCAACAGAGCTCAGGTTAAACTCTGATCTTCTGCTAGCTGTGTTCCCAGCAACAACTGATTGCTAGACTTTTAGGTCTGAACACTGGGATAACAATTTTTTTTTTTTTTCTGTGCAAATTCCAGTCTGAGGCATTATTTTGTTAGCTGTACATATTCCTCTAGGTATAGTGCTGTCCTTTTCTACTGCCAGCTGTCCATTGTACTCAGCATTAAAACAAAATAAAAAGAGCAATATCCAACCCAGAGCATTTACATCCCACCCAAAAGTAGCGATTCCTTTATCAGCTGTACCGATCCCTGCACTTTTGCAGGGAATTCTACAGTCTCAGAGTCTAACGCTTTTGGAACACCTCAGAAGAAGACCACAACTGTGCACCTCAAGTGTACAAACGCAAGTACAGATCTCCCCTTCCCCAATTTGGTAGATGTGAGGAGGACAAGAAGAATCCCTGAGGGTATTTTCTGAGCAAAAAAGAGGAGGAAATGCTCAACTCTATGTCCCTCCTGCAGCTGGACGCCAGCCACCAACAGGTCCCTGGGGGTACCCGTGGCAGTGACTGGGGACTGCTGCCCACACCACTGTCCTGTCTCCACACTGTAAGTGTGAAGATTTCCCAAATTAAGGCCAGCTTCGGCCGAGGCTTTTTGGGGCGCTGCTGTTTGCCTTCTTAACACAAGCCACTATCTATTCACCAAGAGACTGAGATTTTTTTCCCCTTTTCTCAAAAGTTTATTTTATTCACTTTAAAAGTTGACGTTATTAGCTTATTCTAAGATTCACAAAGCTTCTGAAAACTGTAACCTTCACTGTTAGCATTTGTCTTTGCCCCAGGCCAGGCTGTGTCAGTCTGACAGAATGTGGACTCGAAGCAGCAGAAAAACAGAAAGAAGCAATTTCAGACTCAGTGAAAGGAAGGTCTTTACCATGAGTAACTTTCACTTCAGGAGTTAGTTAGAACTCCCTGATCCACACCAATGGCAAAGCAAACATTTGTGAAGCAGGAGGGTTCAGCTGATGCAAGCACAAAAAGTTCCCCTAGAATTTGACGTATAATTTTCTCCAGTGTAGGGGGGAAACCTGAACTTAACTTTCCAGCAATGCAGAAAAGATCTGTTAGGAATGCAGAACGGATCCTCAGGAAGGTGACGAAGGGTGTTATTGATGGTTTTCAAGACCTTATTCTACCTTTTAGCTGATTCCTATAGGTACAATCACTAAGTACATGCTCTATATTTTCAGCATCATTTGAGCTTCTGAGAGCAGTTGTACCTGGCATTTTCCAGTGCTGGTAATACGAGGGAAGAAAGCAGCTGCTTTTTGTATGCAGACCACCTCTGCAACTTGTTCACCCTTGTGCCTCCTTGGAAACATTCATAAAGAGCAAAACTCTTCTAAAAGACAACGTAAGACAGCATCACTGCTGCATTCAATTTATTGTAATTGCACTTCCCTCCACCTTAACAGGTTTCTGCTTACACAAGAGCAGAGATTTGATTTCCTCTGACAGACAGATCAGCCATGTAGTACCCAGCTAAATGCTTCAGCAAGGAACCAAATCTGATTACCTCCATCTGCCATCCAAATCCTAGGAATGCAAGAGGGTTCAAAGGAGAAAGTGTCGTATTAATTTGGCTATTTATTTCTGTTCACTCTAATCCAGGATATATTTCACTAGTCTTCTGAAAAGCTAGGAAGGGAGGAAGCAATTTAGCTGTAATAGGACTCTCATTGAACTTCACTAATTAGGATGCCTGATACATGGAATCAATAAAAAATAATTCCACGATGCTTTTGAAAACTTACACATTGAATTTTTACTGAGCTGTTGCATTGCTGCTGCACATAGACAGCCACTCTAAATAGAGAAGCTCATGGATTCTCAAGGAGACCACTCTCTGGTCTATTAAAAAAAAAGTATTTCAAAAAAATGGAGACAAATCTCCATCTGGCATATACGATAAAGTTTGTCAAAATTATATGACAGAAACAAGAGATTTTACAAAAATACCATACAAGATAATTAGAGTTAAAATGCTGTAAATTTCAACTTACAATAGTTACTCTCTCCTTACATTTAGCTATCAGGGTCTGTTAGACATAAATTGCAAAAGCATTTTGTTTATATATTTTATATATATATATTATATATTTTGTGTATATATTTTTTTAAATAGTGAAAATAAACAGCAATGCTATTGCCTTATTATCTCTCTTCTAGACAAACCTCCCACATAGCTAGGCTTGGCAGTGGTTGCTGTCAGGAGAAACACTCAATCCCTCCCAGCTTCCGAAGAACGACAAAGGAAAAGGAAGCAAGCATATTCCTCCTTTGAATACTGATATTTAATTGATGTCCTCACTTCTTTTCTTCCTTCCACTGCTCCCCCCTTCTCCAAACAGAGGTGCACTACTTTAAAATGCTGAACAACCCCTCACTGCTAGATGGGGATGTACAGGCTCCTGTTCTCACAGTGTGTGCACAGATCCATGTTAACAGGTGATCATTTTTCCCAATGTCACAATCCTTCACATAGGTGAATAAACAGAAATGTTATTTCTATAACTTCACCTTCTCTATCAGAGATTCCCAAAACATGACCCACAAAACTGCTGTATCCTACAGCCCAAGGAGTCTAAATCATGAGACAACAACCGAAGCATGTATAGCATAACAACATTATTACACAGCTGCATAATAAATCTAGCATGATATCAAATCTAGTGAGCAGTGTTTATCAAGAGAACATGACAGGGATTCTCCCTCATATGGAGGTGGTTCTTTTATTGTTCTTTTTGCTTAGTTGGTTTGAGATTTTTTGTGTGTTTTTTAAGTTGTTAAGACAAAAATAACATGCAGTTAAGCTACTTGTATCACCAGAAACCTGCATGTCACTCAGACTGACTACACACGTCAGAGAAAGTTTACTCTTTCAGAGTGTTTTTCACAAGACAAATATACATACTATGGTTGAGCTGAGGGGCGAGCCTGACAAGGGCTGCAGAACACAAGTATGGCAGATCAGTTTGACCAGCGAAGTCCAACCAAATTCAGCCTTAGCAGAGAAAATTATGCTTTGAGAAGTAACCAGGCCTCGTAATACCTGCAACCATCATGTTGTGATAGTGTTCGTATTTCTCTCAGCCTTATTCAAGACTTTTTCAGGTAATAGATAACTGAAAGGCTCCAGTAAGGAATCTAAACTGAAGTAGAAAAAATATACAGGGAATGAGCATACACCCTTCTGTGAACATCTCCTAAAACAGGGGAAAAAGTTTATCAGGTTTAACAGTTGTTTTTTTTTTTTTTCCTGAAGAACTAGATACCTAAATAAGCGACATTATACAATGATGGCAGCTGAGGTACTTCTGCTCTAATGGGGCACTTTTCCTGCAATAAATTGTCTTCTGAAGGAACAGTTATTGTTGTTGTTGTACCTCCAGGAGAACTCCTTGGCAAGAGCCTCCTTTCAGGTAGGTTTTTGAACAGCTGAATATTATCTTGAAAGTAGACTCAAAAAAAAAAAAGCTAAAACACATATGCTAGTTGATAAAGATTTCCTTGCATAGTCTTTCTGCCAAAAGATGTAAATTATTCTATTGAATAAGCAAGCACTGTTCTAAAAAAAGGAGGAAAAAGAGTGTTGCACTTCACCAATCAACTTAGTGCTAATAACAGAAACATGCTAAAGTCAAAGGTACATTTGTTTAATTGTTAGTTAATGAGAATCTTATCCTTAGACATACATTGCTGATGGAAGAAGCAGATGTCTTACCAGTCATCCTTCACATCCTCTGAGTGACGCTTCTGGTCCACACGAACACCAGGAGGTTAGCTACAAATCGGTGTGGTAGCTTGGCCTCTTGTTAATGTCACCTAACACTTGTTATTGTAAGACCCTACTCTCTACTGTTTATTTTTTTAACCAAGCTTTAGCCATATGGTTTGCTGTCTCTCTCCTCTTCTCTCGCTCCTTGGAGGCAGAGGTAGTCAGGAAAAGATAAAAACGGAAAAAATGCTACACTGCGGAGAAATTTTGCTTTGTGCCTGTACAAGCACATAGAAGGAAAATCTAGTTACTGATACAGAAAAACTTGTGTTTTTTAAAGTAAATTCCCTCCAGCATCTGAAGGTAAATTTGAGGATTTTTTGATGTCCACATTCTTTTAATGTCAGCAAATAACTGAGAAAATCACTGGCAAAATATAAGTTCCTACAGAAGACCTCAACCTTCCCCCACTATTATTACACTATTTTAAGTGCCAAGAAGTCCCTGAAATTGATTTAAAGATTTGCCAGAAGCACCACATCCAGCTTTGGGTTGCACAAAGCAGGCCCCTTCAGAGTCTTTTTCACACAGCTTTGCAAGTTGAACACAGAGCTCCTTTAACATTTCTATGCAAAACACTCACTTCTAGGGCATGATGACATCTTTCAGGACTCACTGTTGCCCTTCAGTGCCTACAGGATGGAGACAAGTCTTGTGAAGCACAGTGCACACTGTGGGTCACACAGATTCTTCTCAGCCAGACACCTAATGCACACAGGGGTCTGAAACAGGAGATAAACACCACAAACAAGATATTTCCTTTTCTTCTTCTACAGTCTGCATGGTGAAGAACAGAGATGCACAAATAAAAGATCTGAAATATACCATAAAAGCTTTGAATTCTA
>VXAV01006400.1:189450-213777 GCA_013399715.1 Alectura lathami | reverse complement strand
AAAGAAGAGGAAAAAAAAAAAAAAAAAAAACTATATTGCAACAAGTTATGAGCTGAAAGAAAAAAAAAATCTTAAAAATCTAGACTTCAGCAGGGGGCTGGAAATCAGAACTAGATCTTGCATTTGGCTTTTATACCTGTAATGAACCAAGCCAAATGCACATATACAAACACCTCGGTTCTAGAAGGCTGAAATCTGGACTCAAGTTTTTCAGCCTGGCTTCCTGTGTACTCAGCACTGAAAGCACCACTGCTGCCAGAGCCAGCAGCACCTTACAAAGGAACACACCTTCATACAGAAACAGCCACAACACAGGCACAGTAACAGGCATAACTGCCTGCACAAGGCTCGAGTGCAAACAGATTAAAACAAAGCGGCCACACTTAGAAGCTCAGAACCTGGTGCTCTGAGCATATTATACATTTCACATGAAGTGTTTTATATAACCTCAGTGCAGGAAACAAAATCTTCTCTTGCTGCATGTGTATTTTGCCAAAGACATTCCCAGACCCAACAAAAACAGGTTTCCCCAAATCATTTGCAGTTTCATTCACATTGATAAAGTTGTCCCAGACTCTGCACCATCTCTGTTTCTCCTCTAATACTTAACACATAGGCTTGCTCAATCAACAGCAGAAAAGGAGAATCTGTTCTTGCATGATGCAGCCTAAAGTTTGCTCTCAATGGGAGGTATTTGAGGAATTCTGTAGGTTGCTTTTGCTCAAATTCCTATAAAGGCCATTTCATAATGCATCCTGGGGGCAGGGGAAGAAGTTGAGTTGTATTTAAGGCCTGAATTCTCTGACGACAACAACAGGACTGTGGAAATTACACAAAACTTTGACTTCCTTCTTAAGAAAAGCATCTACTTTCCAGTTCTTCAGCTGTAAACTCTTGAAGCAAGACCAACCATGAAGTAAACGTGTTACTGTGTTGAATCTGCTATGGAAAAGCTGAAAACAGGATGGGCACCTATGGCATGTAGATATGACATTATTGTTTTTAAAACCAGCTGCCCATAGTATCTCTCATAACATCACCCAAACACAAGCATCAGCTTTGCCACTAACACTCAGTGACACATACAGGTCTACAGAATGCTGGAGAACATTTATTCTACCACAGCACATCTGCCTCCATTCATGCAATCTCAAAGCTATTATGACACACATTACTACTTCAAAACTTCTCCTTGTGACAGCACTGTTTTAACAAGGGGACTTCTAAGCCACCAACACCGTGATGATGACTATAAGCAGCCAAGATCTGCAAGACCTGAAGTAATAAACATTACATGCTATTAAAATGCTGCAGTTAGCTGTCAGCCAACAGTACTTCAGATTTCCTTCCCAGCTGGGAATAAAATCTTTATGCATATATAAAGGCAGAAGACGAGACAGATAATCCAAGATTCTTCAAAGCATCCACAACCATCACACTGCACTGTCAAACGCTATATACTTTTGGTTTGTTTAACATTCTTAAAGGGTAACTGACACAACAATTTTAGCAAGCAACAAACACAACGAAGAAATAGATTTACTGGCATGCTATCCTTAACCTGGAACACAGCAAGCCCAACTCACATTCCCTGGATTTGCTTTGGAGAGATTCATTTTGTTTACTCCTCCTTTTTTTTAGGCATGTAGAACTTTACTTACCAATGCAGGCATGGACTCTCACTGACAGCTGGGTCCTCAATATTATACTGTGCTTCTTGCCCCTCCTAAAAAGAGAAAAAAAAAACACATGAAGTATGAAAGAGGTAGAGGAGCTGGAAATGAAAGAACTTAGTTGAGTTTGGGAAAATAGGATGAGAGACGGTGTTGTGGATTTTGTCTTTGTTTCTTACCATCTAACTATAATTGGCAATAAGTAATTTTTCCATAAGTCAAGTCTGTTTTGCCCTAAAAGTTATAAGTGATATCCCAGTCTTTATCTCATCAAGGAGGGTAGTGATAAGACAAGGGGTAGCAGCATTAAAGTAAAAGAGGAGAGATTTAGCTTAGATATTAGGAGGAAATTCTTTACTCAGAGGGTGGTGAGGCACTGGCACAGGCTGCCCAGAGAAGCTGTGGGTGCCCCAACCCTGGAGGCGTTCAAGGCCAGGCTGGATGGGCCCTGGACAGCCTGATCCCGTGGGTGGCAGCCAGCCCACAGCAGAGGAGTTGGAACTAGCTGAACTTCAATGTCTGTTCCAACACAAATCATTCTATGGTTCTATGATAAAGATGCATGTATTTTTCATGCAATGGAAAAAAAAAAAAAAAATGAGTTCTCAAATCACTTTGGCATTGTCTCCATTCCATCTAAAACCAGAATGAAACTACTTTATCTTAATGAGCTGCTACATTCATTTTATTTTTTTTATTTTTATTTTTCCTGATGAGTTACTATCAGCTGCATCTTTTCAGTCTGGACAAGAATACTGCTCTTGATTTTTAGGTGCTCCACCTGTCAGCTGGCATCAAGACATGTGCAGCACCCAAACCTGCTCACTTGATGGATGGTGGGAGGATAAGCAAAGCCAAAAGTCTTTTCCATTTGTACAGCAGCATACTACCTCTCTTTTCTGTAAAACTAAGGATGTAATTTACTGTGAGAAAGCATGCTAGAAGTGAAACTGGTTTTAAAACACACACAGATACAGCTTGGTTTGAATCATACCAATCCTAGATCCAGCTCTATATAGAAGTCAGAGGCAAACTAGAAAACAGCACAGCCTTCCTCAGTTACGTGCTTTATGATTGTGCTGAGAGATTTCAGAGCTCAACCTTTTGCACAGAAATCCAGCAGAGTTTCCCACTGGCCATAACTTAATCAGAAACAAACCCACTGTTTTCCAGATAATAAAAGGTCCTTCCCCACCTTACTGTATTTAAGCTTCCTGTCCACAGTTGTTTTGAGGAACAAAAATATTTTTCATTACTTTCGGCAAGAAAATGGCATGTTTTATACTATCTGCCAGAAAACTTTGCAGGGGAAGGCACATCAGTAAAGTAGTTAGATACTTTTCAGAGAGTATCACTACTGAAAGAAAATAGGGAAAAAAAAAACATATTAATCACTTTTTCGGTTGTTTAATATGAAATTATGCAAGTGTTAATAAAGGACTCGGTTCTAGTTTCAAAATGCCAACCTCCTTCTCTATTCGGATTAAAAAAGTAAAATTCAAAATTAAAAGCAAATTATTCTTCAATTGTTCCACTTATCTTCAACTGCCCTTCCTTGATGGGCCATGCCTCACCCTGGCAAGTCTTGTCTTCAAGGGCATATAGCAAAGGTTTTTAAAAAAAAAAAAAAAAAAAGTTTGAGGTGCTGTGACCCTTCATGTAAATTCCTCATTCATGTCACTGATACCTCTGAAAATGAGAAACAACTTTGCTAAAGTTTCTTGGGTAGATGTTCTCTTCCATGAAAATCTCTCAACTATCAGTCTGCAGTTGCACCTATCCAGTTAAAAGACAAAGAAAGAGCAAATGAACGCAGCATGCAGTCAATAGAACAGCTAACCGTTTCATCTGCTCTTAAGGTTTCAAAGCTGCTGGAAATCTAAAGTACCCATCCTCAAAGGCAACATCTCATGTGAAGCCCTTAAGACAGCTGTGCAATTAAATTTCTCCTTACACACAGCTTCAAATGCATGAGTAAGCCCATTGACCTTGACAGAACGACTCACAGGCTATTCATAAGCTTCAGGGCATGTTTCTTTGAGCAAAGAAAATGATCTATTTCAAATGCAATACGTTGGCAGTACCTTCATTTCCTGGTCCATAATTCATTTTACTAAAAATTTAATTTAAAAAGGGGGAAGGAGGGAACAAGTTTACCACCTACATTTCAAATTAAAAAAAAAACAAAACAATTATTGCTCTTCTCATTAGATTTTTTTTTTTTTTTAAACAATGCCAACCAAAATTCCATTCTCCAGAAACACTGGTGAATTCACTGTGAACTAAGAATAAAACTCAGTAAGGAAGAAGCTGATGATAAAAGAAATACAGAAGTTATAACAAGGACATTGAGTCTGCAAAGCATGAAGGAGATTCCAGCAATTAGGCTGAATCAGAAACAAAACGGCATGAGAGAAATAAGAAGTCCTTCCTGCCATGCCTTTACGCTGAGCAGAAGGCTCTGTTTGTAGTTTGGATTGAATCTTCCAGTTCAGGCACAAATCTACTGGAAAGTCCTATTAAGGGACCAGAAAATTAGATGCAATACAAACAACTTCCTGTACTCAACTGCTGTGAGAAGTTCTTTTACGATCCTCTCGCGATTGTACCAAAACTTTACCCACAGATCTCAAACCAAAGCAGAGCTCCTTTGCGGTGTAGGCTGTCCTATCAAAATCCAAGGCCCACTGCGGCTTTTGAGACAGACAAAGGAAACTTGATCCTTTTTCCAGAAAGTGTCTCCAACCAACAGCAGAAAACAAAGGCGAAGGAACTGAACAAGCCTATGGTTGCAGTAACTATTATATATGTAAACTAGCATCAGGTTTCTGCAAATAAAGTAAGAATAAGGCAGTAGCATGTATGAGATTTCAACTCCTGCACAGGGAAGGTTTATTTAAAACTCTTATTTACCTTCCACTAAGTCAGTGGGACAGTAACCTGCCAGTTCTGGGCAGTGACCCTTAAATTTGACCCCCAGCGTGAAGTTGTATGTCCTAGTATCCAGCATGTGTTTTTACATGGCTGACACATTTGCAATTGAAAACATGAAAATTTTTGTATGGATATGTTCTTTACATGCTTTTCTTCATTTAACAAGAGTAGTAATAATTACATGGAGCAAGTGTGAAAAATAGGAGTTTCAGATCTTTCAGCTAAAAGCAAGTGTCTGCATTCCTCCCACACATACACACTCCATCTTGCATAGATAAGCATGAAAAAAGGTGGTTGATGGTTATTTTTCCTCTCCAGAGTTTGGTTTAGTCAGCCCATTAAGCCATTAATATAAAGCTCATATAATTTGTTTCATGGGTTATTGCCTAGGAGCAGCCAGACTAATTGCTGCAGCATAGCAGAGCATTTGCACTAGAAAAAATAAAGGTTCAAAAATAAACAGGCTTGATTTGTTTAAAACAAAACCTATGCACGTGACTGTCTTCTGCTCTTATCTAGGACTTATAAGGCTTGCAGCTTTCCTTGTGTGACTTTTAATGTTACATAAACTGCAGTTGGTTAATACTCACAGGATGTGCTAAGAAGCAATGTAATAGTTAATTTAACAACCTTAACAGCAACATTAGAGTAGGTAAATTTCACATTGTGATGTCAGATTCTGCTGACATCTATGTTGATATCAGATTCCTTATTGCTATTAGATTAACTGCAACTCCAAAAAATAAATCCTTGCTATACTAGAAGGGACAACTACACAAGAACTACATTTTTTTTTTTTTTTTTTAAAAATGAGATCTGGAGGAACTGCTGCTTCCTAACTAAGCATCTTGCAAGACAGTCTACATGTAATGGAAAACAAATTCTAAAAGTCTCAAATTTAAATTGACAGCAGCAGCAAAAGGATCCCAAGCCTAGAGGTTCAGAGCATTGACCTTGTCTTTCCAATTGCTCTGTTGCATGGGGCTAAGAGTACAGCTTCCTCCTCACATCCACACTGCCTCATCCTGCTTCAGATGACCACTGCAAAGAGCAATTGGCTCATGTTTGCAAACTGCATTTAACTCATGAAACTCTATATAGAAACCTACACTCTACATATTTTATATAGGTTCAGTATTAGTGAGTCTCTCACAGCAAGACCAACTCTGAACCAGGTGTTATCAGATCACTCAGGTGTCCATTTAACTAGCCCAAGCCTCTCCTGAAATACCAGATGTTATTTTCACCATCCTTCACGACCACGAGCAAAGCAAACACAACAGGTTACTGGACCGAGATAACTAATGCTATGGCTGTTTCACCCCAAAGAGGGCATTAGGCTGGATGGAAACTAACCTCAACTTTGTAATTGAGTAAATCTACCAATTCATAATAAACATTGAAAATGCTTTCAGGTTTGGCCAGCATATATAAAGCCAGCTTAACTTGACAACTTACGATAAAACAGCTCTGCATCTACTGCTGCCTGACATAACGATCTAAATGTTATGAAAACCTATCTAACACAGATGCTGCTTTTACTGGAGAGCTTTCAAAGCACGCATGTCTAACACATGCTTCACATTTTCTGACAGCCTCTCATAGCACTCAGATTTCTTGGTGTTCCATCAACCTCCTCCAATAATCACATCCATGCTTTTCAAGAGGAGTAGCTTAATGAGAACACCATCCAACAACAATCCCTAAGCTCCAGAATGAGCTACTGACTCCTCAAAGAGGATCCTGGACAACTGCATGCCATCTGAAGCAAGGGTGTGGCAACAAACCTCTAATGCACATTATCTTTGCAACTGGCTTTCACGTATTCATTTCAGCACATATGCATGTCCATCTTCACTTCCACACACCTTTCAGACAGCGAAAAATGCTTCTACAACAGCATTTGTTGTAGAATTGCCTCACAGTCAGTTGCTTCATAGTTTAAGTTATTCCATACCGCTGGAAAACAAACTATTCCTTGTGCAAAAATTCCATCCCTTGTGCACTCAACAAGTTCAAGCACTCAAGTCTATCAGGTTTTCCCTAAAAAAAAATTACATATATATATATGCAAAAATATATATGCAAGCCAGCTCATACACAATAAGGGAAGTGTTTCCTAATCTGCCATTAGTTAGACAGCATAAATCCTAGGCTGATTTCAAAGCCACTAAGATACGGTTTGACTGCAGTTTCAATATGACCTGCTTCCCCATTCAACTGTAGATTTAAGACATGTAAAGAAAAATTTCTATACCTTAAAAAACATTGTATAAAAGCCAAGTCTTTTAGAAAGAGAGCATGCACGTCTGTGGAGAGAGGAATTAAGAATCTCTTGGAAAGTCATCATCAAGTCTTATCCAAACAAATAACCTTCCTGAGGTTCTTCACAGATCACCATCCAGACTAACTGTTACGTTCCTGTTCATGATATTCTCCTTAACTAACAGAAACAAAGGAGCTCAGGAGGCAAAACAAAGTCTGTTAAATGCTAAAATTCACCTTCAATTACACTACAAACGGATGACAGCAGTAGCAGCTCTGTTACAACATGCACCTGCAGACAAACACACAAATTCATCTTTAAATGACTTCGATGGTCTTTCCAACCTCAGTTTTTCCATCTAACAGCTTAGAGTGAAGTCATAACGTGTCTGCATCCTGCTCTTGCAAGTCATCTAATCATTTCACAGAGTTTTTATTCAGAGCATTGCTAGACAATAGCACATTGGCAGCTATTTAACAGCAACAAACTAGGCAGGCAAAACATTGCCTATTATTAGTGCATGCAACTGTATGCAATGGAACAAAGTGTGCTGAGACTTTTACCCACTTTTACCCACTTCTCCCTTTCCCCCACAGATTATTCCAACGTTCTGGTTTTTATTACATGCTGTATTTTCCAACATGAATTTAACAACGCACTGCCTCATTGCCTACTAACAACCTGTACGCCATGCAAGAAGTACCTTGTGAATGCCAACAAAGGGAAGAGCACCCAGGCTTACACAGCCTTGCCTGCATAACTGTAACAATAAGGACTTCACACAGACCGCCACTACAAGATGTCAGGTCTTGTCCACCCACCTGCTCTTCCCCCTTCCTAAGTGTAATATGTGACACGAACCAGGCAGAGCTTCCCCTTTTAAAATGGGAATCAAATAGGGTGGAAGAAGAAGGTGGAGAAAAATTAGAAACTTAAGAGGGTCAAGTAAAACCTTCAGGAGATTCAACATGTATGCTTCATGATTCACTGTAATAGTACATAATAATGCTTACTAATAGATTTTGAGTTCTGGAAGGAATCTTCTGCGTACTTCACCACAAAGCAATGATTTTTTTCCAACAAAAAAAAAAAAAAAGAATTACTTTCATATACTATGGAAATGCAGCAAGCTTTAATGGTGGAAGATCTGTTTCATTTGTTCTTATTAGAAACTTCTGTGCAGGCAAGTTTCAGAAACTGGAATATGAGAATCTCCCTCCCTACTCCTTCCCCTCCTTTCTGAATCATCGTGCTGGTTATTTCTGTTTTTAATGGCTCATTTTCCACACATTAAATCAATGACCTTCAAAGGCCCCTGGAATACTTAATGGCTGTCTGTTGCCTTCGCAGTCTGTAAGTGACCATTTCTCAAGAGCTGTCATTATTCATGCACATGGCTTTAAGTCCCCCTTCCCTCCCCAAAAGCTGATCAAAATCTCAACCCATATACACTTGTTTCAGCAGTAAGTTTAACCTGTCATTTTGTGAAACACTGATGGCATTTTCTGCCAAACTTCACCTTTATTTTTGCATGAAGAAAACAAAATTCACGAGTTGGAGAACAGTAAAGAGATGTGCATTAGAAGTGCTATTGTAATGATATTGTTGCTTCTAGGTTAAAAAAAATAATAATAATGGAAGGCTTGTTTCCTCACTTCTTGTCAACCTTGAATCATGTTCTTCTGCAGAGATAACATCACTTGACCAACTCTTCTCAAGTCCCAAGTTGTATGTTTCTCATTACTGTCAGTAGCTGTCATAAGCACTGGCTACATATTCCTCCCAAGCACCTTTAGAGTGGGTAATTTCTGGTCACTGGCTTTGATACCACCTTCACCTTGATGTTTATGTCACATTTGGATTTTCAGTTAAATCCTCTTTTCACTTGGAGTAATAGATGCCTTGAAATAATCAAGATTTCTGAAAAAGATTGCAGAAGGATCAGCCGTGAGCCTTGGGACAAAGGGGACAAGGAAGAAAGTAAAACAAAAATCGCCTGCATTGGGTCACCTGACACTAACACCTCTTCAGGCAGAGCTCCTCCCATGCTCCCAAACACACTGTGAGAATTTTAGCTTGGGTTCCGGGAGAACAACATGTCAGATGGAGTTCACTAGTAAAATTGCAGTCACAGGACAGAAGCAAAAGGGCACCTGCACAGTAATTTTCCTTCTCACAAAGACCCCTACTAACTTACCTAAGAGTCAGACTTACAGTACCAAACAGAGCTCTAATTTTTCCATAACTAAAATAATCAAAAACTGACTTTGGAAAATGTAGATTTTTTTTTTTCCTCCCATAAATGTTTCCCTTCTACTAGAAATTGTTTTCTAATATCCTGAGGGAAAAACTTTAGCTTTTACCATTTTTGATTCAATTGATGGTACTAAAAAGTTAACAACCTGAAGACAAGATCTCCCAAAGCGACACAGAATATGCTTCAAAGAGATGTCCTACTGCCTTAAACAGCCAGTTATACCTTTTTCCTCAAAATGCAATGAGTTTAACCAGACTCAGCAACAACTATTTTAATAGTCCTGCTTTGCAGAAGGATGTGATCACGTGTATGTAAGCACACATCCATGCAAATAAGTTTTAATTTGAACAGATCAACATGCTTCTTTAGATTTACTTTCTGCTTTTTTGGATATTTTCTATTTCGTATTTGGTAAGGGCTGCTTCATAATTTGACACACAAGATCTTACACAGCATTTTCCCTCAGGCTAAATCTTATTTCTCTACATTAATCTCATTTAGAAAATAGGTTTTGTGTGTACTGCTGGGCCACCAATGCTTTTGCTAGCAAGACCAATTACTGAGCAGTAAACATGAAAAAGCAAATGTATATTTTGCTGTGCTGCTATGGTCTGAGCCCTGGCAGAGGTCACTAGTTGCATGGCTCCATTGCAGCAGAGCCTGGGCTAGTCCCCGATTTGCAGTGGTTTAAGCTGTTAGCTCAGCACTGCAGGTTAAATTGGAGACAATTATTATTATTATTTTTTTTAATCAGGAGTGGGTTATTACCTTAGTGTAGTCAGTGGTAAAGCAAATAAGCAAATAAAAACCACACACCAAGTGCAGGGATAAATGAATACCCACAGGATAAACAACAGTGTGAACTTGCTTATACAAACCTACTTTGTATTTACCACAGGGCAAGAGCAAGCACATGAACAGCTGCTATGGAATAGGAAGTGCAGCAAGTTCACAGCTTTCACTAATTACCCAGCACAAGCTCACTTGGCTGCCTGTATGCTCTGGGCAGCTCTGTGCCACTGTGAGAGCTGCAACAGCAGGCAGTGGGTGCACAACCTTTTCCTGAAGGCTGTTGTTCCACGTTCGGCTCCTCAGATTGATCCTTACCCTCGCAGCAGGTGTCAAGGTCTGAGCAGCTCTACAGCTCTTCCTGGCAGCCCTGCTTCAGCCCACTAGATCTGTTTATGGAGAAAGGAAGGGATTTCCTCCTTGTGCGGTGAAGAGGAACATTTCCAAGCCTTGAGAGCTGCTCGATTCATAACCTCTTCATCAATGAGGATGGCAGAGTGCAAACACAGCTATTAGAGAGCATCAGTGTTAAAGCTAAATGTTTTATTTAGAAACAGCTGCCATGAGTTACTTCTATAAGCTGCTTTTATTTAAGTTTCCACCTTAAAACAATGGGCTCACCAGCTGACACAGCTGGTTCAATACTGACAACCAGAAACTGTAAAACCATGAGTCAAGCTCATGAGTCAACTGTATGGAACCTGAAACAGACAGAAAATGTTGAAATTAATTTCTGCAGTTCCATTTGAATATTATTTTCAACCTTACATCTAATTTTTATTCATTTAATTAAAAAAAAAAAAGTTATTAGGACTAAAAAATAAGTTTTGAATACATGGGTTGGAACAGCTATTGCTCTCTAACTTTGGGAGAGAGGAAGACTAAAGAGCCACAACTTACATATCCAAAAACAATTTATTTAGAAACCTGAAAACTTTATGGGCTTTTTTTTTTTTTTTTTCCCTCCCCAATGTGAAGTTTTGGCTAATCATTGACTTGTGGTTCAACATTTTTACCTGGTACATTATAGACTGGAATACTGCTGCCCTATAGGAAGTCCTGTCCTTTCCATAACTTACCGCAACCTCTCAGCTATGCAACAGTCCAAATAGATCTGGACTCTCACCAAAAAGCACGAGAAAGAGCAGAGGGGTCACACCTTAGGAAATCCTTGAGCACACCAGGCTGTTCAAGGTCTGTGAGGGCCAGGATCAAACCTGGTCATCTGAGTCACTTTGTTGCTCAGCTCCATGCAGTATCATGCTCCTTCTGATTTCTGAGTCCCTGCATTCCTTGCAGCTGTGCACCCATGATATGTAAAGACCACCTTAATCAAATCATGAGAGACTTCCATATACTGACTGCTCTAGATACTCATCAGCTTCAGGAACAATTCAGTCTTATCAACAGAAAGGGCGCTTTTCTTATTAGTATTACAACCTGAAGTTTTTCTTTGTAGCAAGTTTTTACTTGGTCAAATTTGTGACCAATTTATTACTTTTCTCAGATTCAGCATTTTGTCAGAGCAATATCTAAGCATCATAGAAAACAAGATTCAGATGATCAAATGCATTTTTCTAAACATGAACAATTACAATGAGCTGTTCCATTCCCTGCAGTTTGCAACAACACCATGACAATCTTTCATAGGCACCTCCCTTATTTTTCTTGTTACTTGAACCGAGAAACTTCACAGAAGACAAAGCTGGAGAGTTTTCCAGCTGTAAACTAATACTAATACACTCTGTCCAACATAATACAAAACCAGTGTACAATCTGCTAGCTTGCTCTGCTGCTTCAAAAAATGAGTCACATCATTTCTGTTCAACAAAAACCTTCCAGTGCATCTCCAACTTCCTCACAGAAAAATGTCATGCGAAGTCTAAGCAGGCAAGAAAACACACTACATAGGTATTGAAATAGTATTACAAATCCCTGCAAGACTTCACTGCTCTCAGCAGATCCTAAATCAAGTCCAGAATGAGCAGCACCAAGAGTGAAAATATGGGAAATCCAGCTTAAATCGGGTTCAACCAGCTGAACAGATTTAAGTTAAAGATTCTGAAAGGGATGCAAAAAAAATATCAACACTGAAGTAATTTGTTAGAAGTACCTCAAAACGATCCTTCTGCTAAATAGAATTCTTCAAAATATATTCCCTGAGGAAATCCCCATCGCTTGCAGAATGCTATCTGAATAAGCTATTGTATTCTGTGGTTTAGGATTGTGTTACCTTGTATGCTACCATTAGGGTCTGTTAAGACATGCCCACAGGAAGAACTTGGACAATTATATGTTAATTTAAATACACAAAATTTTTGAGAGTTCTTGCTTATTCTACAAGATTGCAACTAAACAGAGGGACAGATCATCATCTGTCACAGACACCTTAAAAAAACAGAAAGTTGGCTTAGCCTACCTCCACATTACCTCATTAAATAATTAGGGATTCACAAAATAATTTGTGTTAGGAATAATAAAAAACTCATAGAATGGTTTGGGTTGGAAGGAACCTTAAAGCCCACCCAGTCCCAACCCCCTGCCGTGGGCTGGCTGCCACCCACGGGATCAGGCTGCCCAGGGCCCATCCAGCCTGGCCTTGAGCACCTCCAGGAATGGGGCATCCACAGCTTCTCTGGGCAGCCTGTGCCAGGGCCTCACCACCCTCTACGTTAAGTAAAGGAAGATTTTTTTATTATTATTATTTTTAAATCACATATGGGTGCCTGCCTTTCTGTTATTTACAGCTCTGCATAATAAAACTTGGGTCTAACTACCACCATCCTACTCTCCTGAAGAAAAACCCTTCTAGTTTTCCAGCATGTTCATCCAGCCTTTCCAAGAGAAAACAGATATATATTTAATTGATATGGGAGGCAGTAGGTATTTTCTGAATGTTTTATTTACTTTTAAATCTCCTTTCAGCAGTGTTTTAAAAGATACATTTTTATTTATTTATAGCTTTGCCAGTGCGCAAAAAGGAACAGTTAGGAAAAAGTTGCTGAAAACTAGTTAGAGTAATCTGCTTTCTTTTAATAGGAGTTTAGGATCTAAAATTTAAAAAANAAGAAAAAAAAAAAAAAAAAAAAAAAAAAAAAAAAAAAAAAAAAAGCCATGAATATCCAGCTACTAAACCTTTCATTCAGAGTTCAGCAAGCTTCAGTGACCCTGATGAGCACAACAGCCTTGGAATGGTAGAGTGGTAGATCCTGAGGTAGCCTAATCTCAGAAAATTAAAAGCTTTGAAGATTAAGAGCAGGACCTTGAAATGACCCAGAGAGAAAGAAAGAGAGTAAGTGGTTTCTGCAGCCAGCCCCTCCCAGAAAGTGGGCCACTAAGCCCTGAATGCCCTCAGCGGACTCTCCGGCTCAGGAGCATTCCGGCTCAGTGCCCTGGTCTCTGCAGGGGCAAAAGATCAGAGCCACAAGCCCCCAGAATGGATTTTAGTTTGCCAGAAACGTGGTATGGAGGGAGACATTCTTGATTACATTTTCTACCCTAAGACTAGAATATTCCTTTTTTTTTTTTTTTCTAGATAATATCACAAGAGTTGCATTTATTCTGATGTGATGAAGTTACTGGGTCATACAGGGTTGATCTGATCGATCTTGTGCATCTTTCTCCTGTTCTCTCTTTAAACATGGACAAAAATGGGATGCAGAAATCCAGATGAAGCCTAAACCTTACTCAAAATAGCAAGTTCATTGCATTTCAGACTACATTCCTGCCTTACCTTTTTCACAGCATCGTAATCACTTCTTTCAGCCTGCAGCTCCTTAAAATGTCAGCTCCTTTCCTGCAAAGCTACTGACCAGTCAGATATTCCTCTTACCTCATTTTCTGCCTGACCAGTACCTGCTTGCCTTTTAGCCAACTGCTCCTAAACACAAGGTTTTGTACTTCACTGTGCTGCAACCAAGCAAAATATTAAGTTCTCAGGTCTCCAGCCTGCAAGTTATGGGGTAGGCGTATGCAGGAAGGGGGGAGATGGCACCAGAATACCCTCACCCTCACAACAGTTAAATTTAAACACAGTCCCTTTGTCCTTCGGCAGCATTGCAGGTTAAGCACATGCTGGGATTATACAAGGGAAGTATACGGCTTGTATCTACAGGCATCTCAGAAGAGGTGCTGATGGAAGCATCCCCTCATGCATTCACCTCCTTCCCTCTGCAACAAAGTAGGTGTATTTTTGTGCTCACATGCTGTCTGCTTGCTGTTCACTCCACAGCACACACCCTATTGTTCCTTTCCACCGTTCTTAGCGCTACACCTGTTTGCAGCTACCAGCTGTGTTGTATACCTTAAAGGTGAGGAAAGCAGGATCTGAAGGAGGACTGGAGAAGACAGACTTCAAGAAGAAATGGGTCACAACTGCAAAACTGGCTGCACCTAACAGACTGTCCTGGTGTTACACTGAAGGCATGCAGGTGAGGCAGGAGAACACAGTACTTCCCATCAACCCACAGTTATCAAAGAACAGGCAAAGACCAATGAATGCAGGGCTACGTGACAACACAACAGAGAAGTCGTTCCCTCCATTTCATGTAACTCATTTACTAATCACACATTACAATTTGTATCTCAAGATTTTATGATGGGCCACAATACATTCAGTTTCATATCTCCCTATCCATCTTGGCACAAGGATGAAGGAGCTCCCAGCACAATTCGCAGTAACTGGCAGTACAAGCTTTTGGAAGAATCAATTGCTTGATTAACAACAGGTTGCACAATCAAAAGGCAGCCTGCACACACTTGCAAACCACACAAAAATATAATCTGATATTTCAATCAGAGCAACACAGTAGACATGCAATTCCAAGAAACAGTTTCACAGGTCTGGCTTGGTGTTTGGTTGTTCTGTTTTCTCCTTGCTCCTTCCCTCCTCCACCTCTAAGAGAGCCACTACAGAGAAAATTAGAGTTACGTTTCAGGAATAATTCATGTCATGGACTTTATATGCCCAAATAAACTAAAACAAAGGTGGAAGGAAGGTTGCCTGCAATTCTGAGTGAGAAGTCTGACACGAAAAGCACCAACTGGTCTCTGGCTTGCCAAATTGCTCAGTGATGCCAGGGTGGAGTATCACAGGCAATGAAGTTAAAATTACTAGAATTGTCATGGAGACAGCAGTGGAAAGAAAAGAAAAAAAAAAAAAAAAAGTGGTTTGACAACTCATGCATATGAAGTTACAACAGAACTGTAAAGAACCATAGAAAGTTTCTCTTTCTTTTAACATACTACCAATTTAGTGGGGAAGAAGTACTTCTCATTCTTTTATGAAGAAATGATTAGAACTGCTACAAACTGATGACTGCCCCAACTTCTATATTAATGCTCCTATAGGAAGTGAGGCTCAGTTCAGCTTTATTGGCTACTTTATCTGTTGAGCAACATTCTTCCTAATGGAACAGTTTATCTTCCAATAGTTATAAAAACATGCCCAAAATTGGTGTCTATAAAAAGATACCATATCATAGATATTTGTGTGTGCATTTCTATATTATTTAAAATTCTCCTCCATACAGAATAATCTTCAGATGCACAGTTCACATCTTTAAGAAGTATTCATTAGCTATCACAAAAGGTAGATATACTAGTAAAAGCAACAGGGTTACACCTCTTAGCATTAACAAGCCCTGACCAATTAAGAATGCAGTTAATTTCATCTGGCACAGCTAGATTACTCTCATGCATCAAGTCTATGCCAAACTGCACCCATGCTACAATTAACAACAACTATCCAGTCCAATACAGCATGAAACAAGGCAAAAATAGCTCTAGACTGTCTGTTGATTTTGCATCCTGAACAAGACAATCACCTAACAAGCACAGAAAAGATCCTTCGAAATACCCCACCTAGAGTACTGTGTCCAGTTCTGGGTCCCCCAATACAAGAAGGACATTGAGCTGTTGGAGGGGGTCCAGAGGAGGACCACAGAAATGATCCATGGGATGGAACAGCTCCCCTATGAGAACTGATTGAGAGAGCTGGGGTTGGTCAGCCTGGAGAAGAGAAGGCTCTGGGGGGACCTGACAGCCGTCTTCCAGTACCTGAAGGGGGCCCACAGGAGAGCTGGGGAGGGACTCTTTAGAAGGGCATGTAGCAATAGGACAAGTGGTAATGGCCACAAACTGGAAGAGGGGAAATTTAGACTAGAGATTGGGAAGGAATTCTTTCCTGTGAGGGTGGTGAGACACTGGCACAGGTTGCCCAGAGAGGCTGTGGATGCCCCCTCCCTGGCAGTGTTCAAGGCCAGGCTGGATGGGGCTCTGAGCAACCTGGTCTAGAGGGAGGGGTCCATGCCCATAGCAGGGGGTTGGAACTGGATCTTTAAGGTCCCTTCCAACCCAAACCATTCTATGATTCCATGAAATAGCAAGCCTTATGCATGCATACATATGTCTATACACAGACACAGCTAGTTGCTAATCTTTCTGTTGTCATTTTCAGTTCTCATCACAGCTTATGGAAAGCTGTCATAGCAACAGGTGTGTGCTAGCAATAATAAAAAGTTGATACAATTTTTTTCCTTCAAGAATAAGAAGGATTTAAAATAAATTTAAAATTCAAGGCACAAAGAAATTGAGTTTATAACTTCAAGAGCACCACTTTGATACAATCTTCTACACTGGCTGTTACAATATAGGTAAGACCTGAGTTCTCAGAACCAACCAATTCCATGGACCAAGTTCCAAAGAACTGCCGAATTTATTAGACTAGTCAAGGCAGTCACCCTGAGAGATTTATTTTTGTATTCTATCTTCTTTTAGAGAAACTGTACAAGTGGATATAGATGGAGAACTCATGAAATTCTTAATCATGGAAAGAGGGGGATATATATGTTTATACAGGGAAGACTTATCTTTTCTGTTCCTGTGTTGATCTGAATGCACCAAGATAACCACAAAAACTCCTGAAACCTCAATGCTTCCGGACAAGTACACTTATGGGCCCCAGGCATCCTGGTCTAGAGTTCGGCAATCCTGTCCACAACAGGGGGCTTGAAACTAGATGATCTTTCAGGTCCTTTTCAACCCAGCCCATTCTGTGATTCTACAATTTATGTGAAGTCAGTGAACATTTACTTACCCAGCATCTTCCTGGAAGCCTTCCAATTCATCTCTTTGTTCTGCTAGAGTAGATTCTAGATCCAGATAGGTACCATTGTGAGACAATTGCAGAGTGCAGTCATCAAGCTGTAGAACAAATACAGAATATCAGATTTTAAAAAGTAACTTGTTTTAACATACCTATAATACAGGCTTTCCATTTTCCAGGTCAACAGACAAGATCTCCCTAAACCAAACCATATGCAGGAAGCAGGAAAGAAAATGGGTGCTGTTAAACAATTTACATGATCCCAAGTGATTTAGTTCCCATGGGGGATTTAGTTCACCATGGGGATTTAGATCCCCATGATTTAGTACTGAAAAATCTCCTGTGAGAACAGTATGGCCAAGGGACAGAGCAAGGTGTAGCAGTGAAGATCTGGGATGCTGCAGCAAGGAGGAGCGCAGTTTGCCAAGCCCCAGATGTTCTGGTGTTCTCATTTTAGGGCCAGACACCAGCTTGCCCAAACGTAACAGGAAAGACCTTTTAGGTGCCAAGGGGGAGGGCTGGACACCAGGCACCAACCTGCTGCAAAGGCCATGAGGTAACAGAGGATCACACCTGAAAGCAGGAACCTGCCTGCAATAATGCTGAAGAGGGAGAATGATTAATAAACCCTCTTGATTCCATTCCTGTCCGCTTTCTTCAAGTTCAGTAATAGTTCCAGCTAATAAATAATAATAATGATTTGACTGAAGTTAGAAGAAGCAATTAAGCCAACGTCTCAAGGAAAAGTAATTATAACTCTTTATCAAATCCATGGATTTTGTTGTTGTTGTTCTTTTAACACTACAAAAGAAAATCCGTGAGAATCCATCTATGATGAACCACCTTCTCATCAAAGTTACAGGCTCCCAGTAACTGTTCAGGAAGTCATACGTCTCACCTGGATGTCAATACCAAAACCTAGTCGCCCAGTTTCCTATCACTGATTTACATACGCAAGAAAAGAATACAAAAAGTCTTCCCAGGGCTATTCTGGGTAAAGCTGCATTGGAAATATCGTAGCAAAGCTGCTTTTTAATATGCATCTGATAGAGCACAACTTTTGAGTTAGCCCACACCATTGTGCTTTACACTGTTTAAAAGTTGAAAGAAAAGTTCATCTTCTGGAGGAAGGGAAAGAGTAGAGAGGAGCTGAAGTTGTATTTAAACCTGTCCCAGTTTTTCGTTTCTTTCCTCCCTCCTCTGTAAGCACACCAGATAACGCAGACATGAGCTTTCACTTTAACTCATGGGGATTAAAGAAAGGAAAGAACCTCCAAGCCCAGCTCCCTGATATTAAGAATAACAACAGTATTACTATTCTGTATCCTTCTGGCTACTATAGGATATTATTAACCTATGCTAATGTAAAATACACTCTTTGGAGAAAGACTAAACACTGCTCCAGCAAACTTTTTCCCAGTAGCCTGGGATATCAAATGAAATGCTAATTTATTCAAAGTTTATTCAAAGCAATGCCAAAAGGCAAGCTACTAATTAGATAAATGTTCTGCTGTCACTATGGAGATTAGGATTTGCCCACAATTTCCAATTATACGGCATAATTAGGGAAAAGGAACAGTGCTTTACTAATGTCTTATGACTTTAGTGTATAAAAAGCACGATGAGAACAGGAAGTACTTCATGTACAAGACAAAGGAAAACAGTACATTCTACCTATTTTCATCTCATCTCCATAGTTTCAGCTGAACATAGCATTCATTCAGGCTTTAAAGCATTGTATATCCATTAATAGGAGTCACAGTAATGGGAAAAATTGCAGTATCTTTTATTTCCCTTAACAAGGAATCTTGCCAAAAAAGACTTTCTCTCTGACTTGTGTACACACAGACCTGGAAGGGAGCAAACCAACACTTTCAAAAGCAGAGTAAATATTAAGGCAATAAATTCTAAAATCATCCTCATATATGGTCATTGGGCTACTTTGCATCTTCCCCTCCAAGCTTCACTTGTTTGCATATTTTATAGGCAGAATGTAAAAAGAAAAAAAAAAAAAAAATCATAGGATGTCTTCTAATTAGTAAATTGCCTGACTCTTTCAACACAAAGAATGGCTGATGTTCACTCATTAGCACTTATTAGCAACAATTCAAGATGTTGGGTCTCTCCCCTCTGTTCAGCATTAATCCTATGTTTAGCTGCTACACATCACTTCTTGTCTCTGGAGACCCTCTCAGGCAGCCTCTATCTAGCTCATTTGAGACATGCTCTTCTCATTTAATATAATTCACATAAAAATTCCTTATTAGCCCTTACTAGCATGCATGTTCTCCTAGGATAATCAAGGACAGAATTCATTAAAAAAAAAAAGTCTTTCAAAAAACATTTAATTGAGCTGTTTTCCATAGTCATGAACAAGATAGCTATTCAGCTTTTGAGAAGTCATTTCCATGTATTTCACTTTGTTCCTTACAATTCATTTCAACTCTTCAGTGTTCCCTACTGGTCCCAAAACTCAGATCGGCACTTTATTGTTGTTAAACTGCTTGACTCATTAATACTACTGCCACCAGGTCAGGTTTTTATTTTAAAAAATTTAAACATTTTTTCTAAAATTTATCTTGCCAGTCCCTTCAAATTATTATTTTCACACTTGCTTGTGTGACCCAGAAAAGCGAAAAAGTTTGTCATTTAAAAAAATGTCAAGGTTACATTTACAATGTTTATTTTGTACATCATAAATATTAGTTGTCTTTTAATCATCTCCACAAAAGTACTCAAAAGGTTTTTCAAAAATGAAGCAGAATGATTGTTTCAGCAGAAGAAATTGTATCGATGCCCTAGTGAGTCATCACCACAATTAGAAATTCTTTAAATAACCCTGAAATAGAGTTTTCCCACAGATAATAATATCAGGGAAACATAAGAAAAAGGAACAGGAAGCACATAAGACCATAAGATTATGAGCACCAGTTACACTACTGCAAACTTACACTGAACACAATTATGCAAAAGTTAACAAACTGTTTAAACAGTTAAAAATATCACAACACTTAAAACCAGAGTTTACTACTCCCTCATTCTTTTAACACATCAGCATGAAGCCCTACTAGACAAGAGGGGTGTCTGACCCTCACCAGGAATATGCAGAGCGAGGTCAGACCTGCCAAGATCCAGCCTTGCCCTGCCCTTGGGTCACCTTCACTTCACCAGCACCCCAAGTGTCAGGAAGCCCTCGAAGGCAAGACTTCCTGCTTGCCACATGAAGGCACACGGGCAGGGGAACATAAAGCAAACATCTCCTGCAGTGCTTCTTATAGGGTACAAGGAAATCAAGAACACTGGAGAGATGCTCAATTTGTGATCATCTTCTGCAGGTAACCAAATTCAGTCAGTTTCTGCTAGTCCCTCAACCTTTGGGTCCAAAATAATTTGTATTGTGAGGCCATTGAGCTTTGCAGGACTCAAAATAGTTTGATATTAGTACACGGGCAATGATTTTTTATCTTGATTTAAACACCGACCTGTAGAAAGAGGAAATACCCCTTTCTCCTCATTGAGAAGATGACCATAAAGAAGCCTGTGTTACTGTGAAATGGGAAAGTTCATCATTTTGTGGATTTAGGTTAGATATTAGGAAGAAATCCCTTCCTGTGGTGAGGCCCTGGCACAGGCTGCCCAGAGAAGCTGTGGGTACCCCATCCCTGGAGGTGCACAGGGCCAGGCTGGATGGGCCCTGGGCAGCCTGATCCCGTGGGTGGCAGCCAGCCCACGGCAGCGGGTGGAACTGAATGGGCTTTAACGTCCCTTCCAACCCAAGCCATTCTGTGATTCCACAATTCTCTGAATTTCACAGCTTAAGGAACAAGGAAACATAGGAGGAAAAAAAAAAAAAAAAAAGAACACAAAGAATAACAAGGGAAGACTACTATCAGCCAGTTACCTGATGCCAGTAGGTGACCACTAATGCCTTCAGAAACAACAGAAACTTGTTGAATGAAAATAAAGAGCAATGTTCAGTCATTGTTTTCATCTAGTGCCTTTAGCTCCTTACAATCCAAGAGAAACACTCAAACCAGACATACGAGGAGGCAGGGTAGAGGCCAGAAGAGCGCAGCACATGCTTCTGAATGCAGACATACACAGCAAGGCACACACACTCCCCAGACCGAGCACAGCAGCCTGCTCCTCCACATACACACTGGGGTTGTCTTGCTCAAGAAGCACAGTGGGTAAATAATCCAACATCAAGGCAACACATATTGTACTATGCCAACAGAAACTTTTGGAATTCCGCTTTCTTCCATAAGGTTCTGCTGGATTAGCACACACCCGGAGTGGACTTTCCTTTCGCTTGTTTTAACACTTCTGTCTCAAGGCAGTAGACTGGCAAAGGTTAAGAGGGGTGGAAATGCCAGCTTCACCCTCCCTGCTGTTCAAAAAGCATAACAACAGAACCACGAACCATTAAAAAAAAAAAAAAATTCTTCTCTTCATTGTTTGAAGACCACAAATGTATTTTTTTAAAAAAACAAATTCTCATAGACAGCTGTTCTTTCCTCACCCTCAGCCCCCATCCCAAGAATCCATGCAGAAGAATGGATTATAGACACGTGGTTGTTCATGTCTCTCTTGAACTCCATGAAGGTGTTGAAAAGCCAACAGCCAGCAGGCACAAAGACTGAGCCAAACACTTTTGTGATTTTATCTTCCATTTAAATACAGACAGGCACCATCCAAAGATTCAGGTCAGACAGCAATCAGGTTGCAGTCATGCTATGAAGAGGGCTGTGTTACGAGTTTGAAGGATAAACATGCTGACCCGTGTTACCGCAAGTTACCAGAACCGCTTGACACTGCGGCCACTAGCTGAAAACACACTCACCAAATTTCTAGCAATTCTAGCTGGAGCTGCTGGACTGATTATTTTGCTCATTTTGTTGTTTCCAGAATAACAACAAAAGAAAATGCTTAAAAATAAGTTGCAGTAATCCAGTATCAAGCTGCAGAAATAAAATTCCTCTTCAACTCTAGCTTCTGGCACAAAGTCAGAATATCCTTATCTTACTCAAATGTCTTAGCTCATCTGTCATTTAAGCATCATTTGGTGGTAATTGTTCTTATTAGCACTGGCATGCTCCTTACTCACCTACAGGATGCTCTGCAGAGTAGGGGCAAAAAAAAAAAGTCCCTTTTCATTCAATTTTTCCTTTTTAAATCCAAAGACTTATTTTGCTGTATAGATCACATGCCTGACACATTTGCACACTCCAACTATGCAGTTTTTAAATGTGCTCCTTTCCAGCTAAGCTGTTTCCAGTGGAATGGCAATCCTGTTACCAAGGTCTACAAATGCCAGCTTTCCCTGTGCTTTGCCATCTCTTCCCTCCACCACCTCCCTGCTTTTTTTCCTTCTCTTTTAAAAGAGGAACCTATTTCTACTCAGGGAAAAGTCAAAAAAAAAAAAAAAAAACACAGTTCTGTCTGCTTACTACACTTATTGCAAATTTCTAAGAAAACTGCACAAACCAAAATGGTGCAAATCAATATTTAAAGCTCAGCTATGAATGAGAGTATTAAATGGGAGAATGGCTGTGCTCTATTCAGAGGGTATATTTTAACGCTTATGAAATTTTATTACACATTACCACATATGTTCTCTGCATTTGCACATTTAAACCATAATAGGATCACCGTGTCTGTTAGTTCTTACAGAGTAATGAAACATGGGGATGGTCCAAACACATCCTACAGCCGTTTTCCAATAACAGTTAGTCTTTCATAGCCACTAACCACCACCTTCTCGATGACGGCCTTGCTCTCTCCCTCCTTGTGCAAGTAGGTCCAACCAGTCCATGCCATGGACATGCACATTCCAGTCATGACCCGTTTTGTTAACACCACAGAAAAGAGACACTGAAGCACCCAGTCCAGGAGCAGTGCTGCATGACCCAACTCAGGTAGAAAGCTTGATATCAATGAGATGAAATGAAAGCAAGAAATCTGTAAGCCGGATGTTAGTGCTCAAAATTAGTGGTGCATACTAAAAACTGCTCTCATCCTCCCGTCTGACTGCCACCCAACACAGCATACAATCACTGTACCTTGATCTAAAAGTCCCTATGCTTCCAAGCAGCTCCAAACACAGCTCCTTCTCCCCCATATTTTTTTTTTTTTAGTAGTTTTTCCTCGTATTTTTTCCCCAAATATTTTCTTTGAAGTTTCTTTAAAAACCACAACAAGGCCAATACTTCCGGGAGATCAGAGTTAAAATTAAGGTCAGCCACAAGCTCTCTACAGGCCAGTTATGAAGGCAGCAGCCACACAACCTGCAGTCACACCTGCTCCCAAAAGCCAAAGTTCCTGAACCCTAGCAAACTCAACTCCTCCATACTCATTTCAAGGACGGGGAAAGAAATTCATTTGTTAGATCAGTGACTTTACATTATTACAAGTATTCTAGCATGCACAACAGCATTCCCCAATTTTGCTGCGCTTCAGTAGCAATTAGCATTGCTTGTGGGAATAACTATTAATGCTAAGGCATCTTTGATTTTCTTTTAGCATAGTAATTGCCAAACTACTCCATGAACTCTGTGCACATTGAAGAGCTTACGTGCAGTTGCATTGATGGAACAGTGCCTACACAAAACATAGGCTGCAGTTTGCATGACCAGGCACAGGGCAGTCAGAGCACAATGACTTTGAAAGAAACTGTTACTCCGATATGAAAGTGTTGGTATTTTGAACATAGCCTGCAGTCCTAGTCTGAAACGGGAGCTTTTATCTCAGGCCTGGCTGACGCCATAGAGTACTACTGAGGTCAGGTAATACAGTGCATGAAGCGAAACATTAATGCCACATGAGATCCTAGAGAGCCACTGGAGCAACACCCTGCCAATACAAATACTCTGCTGAAATAACAAAGAAACTGAAAACAAACACAGAAAGCTGTTACATTAATATTATGAGTTTGACTTAAGAACAACAAAAGGAAGTTCAGAGTTCAGAATTCTGGAACTGTGCTATTTCAGGGGTCTCAAATACAGGCAACGCATCGCAGTGAAAGCGTAAGGCAGAGATGTGTACCTGTTGCTTTTCTTAGACAGTGAATTACACCCCTGGTTCACCAGACCTTCTGCCTGGTGATTCCCTTTAACACAGTGCTCTGCAGGGAGCAGTTCAGAGTTTACTAGAGTATCTGTTTCCAAATACGACACCAGGGCTTCCATCAGCAGCCACACGAGCACTGCTGGAAAGCATGCGAGTGCTCAAGATGCCAGCAACCTTGGACAAAGACAGCAAATTAAATTCATCTAGAGATAGGGGGTTACTGAAAACTAAA
>VXAV01006400.1:174071-188775 GCA_013399715.1 Alectura lathami | reverse complement strand
GGAAAGGATTAGCTTCAATGGAGTTTATCATCTGAGCAATCTTTTGTTCAAACTTGTGTGTGTAGGAAAAGCATTGAGTTAAAACCACAGAAATCATTATTTTAATGATCAGTAGTACTACAGGAAAGCAAAAATCATACTGAACTTGTGACAGAAAAATCTGATTGAAATTTTGTATTTGTTAAACTGAAAACTGTGAAAGACTTCATATTTTAAAAAGTATTTTTGAAATGTCACAGAATGAATCAATGATTTGCAGACTTTTATTCTAAAATGTCCCTAAAAGCAAGCTGTCTACCAGCATCCTTCAATTTGCTCAACCAGTCAGAGACACAGCCCGCATTCCAACAATGCCACCACTGCTATCCTGCCTGCATTTGGCTACAGGTTGCTCACTTCCCTAATCACAAATCTAGAATACCGGACTGCTGCACCACCACCCACACAGCTTACAGAGGTGCATCAAGGACATGGTAAGCAGCAAATTGCAACCCATCTTTAGCAGCGGTGGTTTTGTGGATGCAGCAGCTAAGCTCCTAGCAGACAGCATACCACAAGAAGCAAGACTCCAACCCCTAACCTCCTGAGCATGCTGCATTTCCAGCCACATGACCCACGTCTCCACTCTTAAGAAGAGGGCAGCTGGAATGTCAGTCCTAAGATGAGCTGTACATAAAATCGGTATGAGAGAGAACAGGCTTTTAGAATCCTTGATTCCTCCTCTATGAAAAATCAAAACTAAGGAAAACACAGAAATAACCACGAGGTGCGAGGCCTTTTGGAAATCCAGAGCAGGAAGGTTTGGGGCAAAAATGAGACAGTTTAAGAGAGAGAGATCCCGACAGCAATTCTGGCAGACTCCAACGGGCCAAAGTAGGGGAGATTTGGAGTTACTGAGAGACAAAAGAGAGTCACTAGTGGAAACAGGAAGCCCAGGGTAAACCATCTTTCATTATAATTAAAACTTGATGCTGAGGCTTCTGGTTAGTTATTTAAAAGCTTTAAAAACAGAAGCACAAACCCTTGGGTTAATATACAGGAAAATGCATTGTGTTAAACACATTAACACCAAGGGTGTATGTGAAATGCAAAAAAAAAAAAAAAAGTATGGCAGGATAACTGAAGAGAACATTGTGCACTTGTCAGCAGAATCATTTTTCAGACGCAGCCCAAATCCTGGAGGTTTGGATGAAAGATTTTTTCTATTAACAGCTATACTAATTACTACTGTCATCAGCTCTTCCTGATACTTAGACTGTCTCTTAAAGACTTTGTGATTCCAAAACCTAACATCAACTGGAAAATCATTAGAAGAGTGACATTCAAAAGTTTATGACAATAAAACTCAGTATGAGAACAGTGAACAAATGGTAAAGACTCACAGACCTTGCAGACTCTCTTACCTCCTACTTCCAAATTTATAAAAGCACAAGGGAACTAAAGTCAAATTTTCTACCCTTGAGCAGAATCTATTTGGCACTTGTGCTTCACCTATTTTACTTTATCATTCATTTTTTCCTTCCATTTGATTAGCTGCCAAGCAGCAGTTTCAACCCTCAGATTTAAAACAGTTGTCTGGACCAGAACAGGAAAACAAAAGAGAACTTCTGCATTCATTAGGAGCACAACTTAACTCAAACATAAAGCCATACTCTCTAGCTCAGTTACAAGTAAAATACAAGTTTGTAAGAAAAGAAGGAATGCAGCATTATCAGCAGCCATATCAGGTATTCATTCCTTATTTACACTCTGATCACTCTGTTTCAAAAGACATATAGAGAACACAGCTAGAAACAAATGGCTTCAGTAACAACTCCTGATCCATTTTGCCTAGAAGTGAACAGGCTCTAAATGGTATCAGAGAGAACAAAAGACTGAGATAGTTTAGAAAGAGCAGAGTGAGCAAAAAGGGGGGGGAAAANTTTAAAAAAAAAAAAAAAAAAAAAAAATCAATTATGCTGTTAGACTTCTACAGAACAAGAGAAAAAATAAGCTATGAAACCGGTTAAAAGTTGGACTTAAATACAGTACGAAGTAGGCCAATAAAGCTCATAATTAGAGTTCAAAGCTTAGAGATCAAATGCAATCAAATGCTTCTAGGAACAGGAAAACCACTTTCTTTTAATTAAGAGCATATAAAAACACGTATGCTTCAAGACATCAGTCATCCAGCATTTATTATTTAAACATGCCCATTCTGGTGGTGCTCGAATATCCCTCTAAACCATCTGGTACTAGCTACTGTAAAAGGTCGCTGCCACAGTTATCACTTTTTTCTATGCACAAAAGAAACACCACATGCACTCTGCTGTATGCATGAAAGCTCTGGTAAACAAATCCACATGGGCCCTTGTTTCCAGTGCCTGCTCCCAATTTATTAAAAAAAAAAAATTACCAAAATAGTGGTTTTGACAGGTAATATGGGTTAAACCCACTAAGACTGAACAGGTTTTTTGCAGTCTCAGTGAACTAAACTTGCAGTTGTCTAGCTTGTTGATTCCAAATGGAATTGCCTGCAGAAGAGATGCTGAGAATTTGCACTTACTCATACAAGACCAAACACACAGAGCTGCATTATGTACCTAAGTGTTGTTATTAGCCAAGGCACTGGCACTTGTCAGCTTTAAAACCAATAGCTCCACACACATACCCTAGTCCACTGCCCTCCATTTGCAGCTTCCTTGCGGTTACTTTCAGCAAAGACCACTTCCATGATCTACTCCTGACAGCTGCTTGGGTTTCCTTGCAACACAACCAAGCAGCAAGCTGTCGGAACAGCCCAGGAGCACCTGGCTAGAACATTTCACGCTGAGCTGTCACCAAAGCTGATGTGTTACAGAAGGACAAACTTTCTGAGAATTGGTGAGGATGGAGAAGACTCTGTGGACATCTTTTGAGGACTAAAAAGTCACAATTATTTTAGAGATACCCAAGTGGATTGAGGGAAATTGGCATTTAGGAGTAGGCCTAGACTGCACACAGCTCTCTAGCCCCAGATTATTTGGTGCAACCTTTTGTACCACAGATAAGCCTTGATTAGCAAATGGTCTAATCCAAGCGTTCCTCACAGCTGCCTGTAGCACAGTCGCATGGAATAACATCCATTCACACATGCATCCTGAAGCTGTATGGACTAGCTGCTTCAGTTGTTTCTCAGAAGATGCAGCAACACTGCACTTGCACCACACAAAAGCAGGGGCTTCCCCACTCCATTCTGGTGGACTGTTTGGCAAATAAAGATGCAATAAACACACTGATTTATGTTTTAGACTTGAATGAGAATGTGAAGGTGGTTTACAAAAGCAGCCATTTCAACAGCTATTTAGAGGATGCATCTTTAATATGATAAACTGAGAAGAGTGAAGATTTTCACATGCAGAAAACATGCCCACTACTTGAAGTTTGGAACAAAGCTACAAATAAATCTACAACAGTGTGAAGAGTCACACTTACACCAAAATCAACCCTGAAGTGATTAACCCATAGTCACACTGCAAGTTTTTGGCACATTCAGGAAGAACAAAAGTTCTCCCAATCCTTAGATCAAGGCATTCATCACAAGATCATCCCTTCTCTCTGAACAAGGCCTTTTGGTACTTGCTGCATTCTCAAAAGTCTAGAAAGGAGTATACACTTTCTTCTTCCATGAGAATTAATTGTATACTACCATATGCTAGATACAGCACCATGTTAGTTAATGGCAATGAATAAAATATATTTCCCTTCCACAGTACTTACTATTAGTTTCTCATCAGTAATGATTTTTACTATGAATTACATCAAGAATCAGTGTATTTTCAGTATGAGTTTAACCGCCAGCACAATAAAAATTACAGAACTTTACCTCTGAGCTGTAGCTATTCATCCTTCCAGTTCAATTTGTTATGGGCAAATGCCTCACACAGCTCATGCACTCTAGTCTAGCTACAGTTAAAAAGTCTGAAACACGAAGCACAAAGCTCTGTTTTATTCATGGTACTTTTGTTTGCCAATTAAGTTAAAAGCAATTCTTAAAGTGGGAAGAGTAGCTGGTTAAGCGGTCTTACTCCACACAGTAAAAGGACAGATGCAAATCACTTGAACATTTAGATAAAAAAGAAATCATAAAAACGATTTCTGTTTGCAAATCTTGAAGCTCTTTGGGACCATTCTAATCTCACAATTCATCCACCGGTGTAACTCCACCAGCCCCAAAGGGATGATGTCACCTCCAGCCACGTGTCAGTGAAATAATAAACAGGTCCTTTCAATGTGCAAGGCGGCCCAACTCTTTTGTTGGGCTTTCAGTGCTCAAGCCTTCCCCTGTTGAAAAAACTTGCCCTGCTCTATTTAAAAGCAAAAAGGAGCAAATATGGGGGATGCATTCAGGAGGTCATCAGCAAAAGAGGAAGGAGCTTCAGAATTCTCCATTTTGGGGCTGCATTGGGCCAGTGCTGGGCTGTAGCAAATGCGGGCACCCACAGCACCTTTGAAGCCATGGAGAGGGAGAGTGCCTCTGCTTGCTCCTGTTGAGCTCTTGCTTCCAGGAATGCAAAAACAAACAAACAAAAATAATAATTTTTAAGTGAGCAGCAACATTAACGCCTATTCTGGCTGTGGTCCAACAAGGGGGAAAAAAGCCACCCACAAACCAGCAACAAAGATTCACAGATTGGAAAACTTCCTACTGCTCAGGTTGTCAGCAGTTTCGGATGATCCGAAAGCCATTGTGAAGTCCACTTAAAAAGAAAACAACAGCTATGGTTGTTCAGCTTGACCAGGCAAGGAATAGCTGACTCAATCATCCTAAAACAGAACAGGAATGCGCCTTTTTGTCATGCGTGAAGAAAAGTTCAAAGTAAGAAATTAAAAGTATACTTTTCCCTGTCCATAAAAATCAGAAAACATTTTCTCTGAGCATTACTGCAGTGTAAAGAGCAACTATGCATTCAAGAAGCCATTCCTACCCTCCCCCTCTTTCTTTTTTTTTTAAGAAAAAAAAAGTATTTTAATCTCTACAGCAGGAGCATTTTGGGGGGAGGTGGGAGGTTTTTTTTGTTGCTTTTTTATTTTTTCTTCCTTTTTCCCCCCTGAATCATTTCATTGCCCTTCATTGGTAGAAAAAACATCCTGCTAGCTTTTATGTTTAAATACATGCTTCAAACAGTTTTCAGGTTATTTGGTTTAGGCAGAGAAATAAGCCCCAGATGTTTCACTGAAGGTTTTTCCACCAGGAAAAGCATGGCCCTTCCAGATGTCTCAGATATCTCATAGTCCAAACTCATTTTTCCTACATGACAGACATGAATATTCTGTCTCCAGTAAGAGGAGATTCTTATGGGGTTATTTTAAATGTGTCTATGGTTTATGGGTACAGACTCTGCTAGATGGATTTAGGATCATTGAACAGAATTAACAGAATGAGGAGCAATTAAGCCTTCTTAGTCTTGCACATTCTCTATTCTTGCTCAGTACACTAAGGTAACCAATATTTGACAGAATTAATATAATTCAGACCTACATGATCTCTAACTGCAGTTAAATGAGATATGTGAAAATGAGGGCTTGCTGCCATTTCTATAAAATGACTTGTAAATGACTGCTCTGAGTGGACAGTCTTGCTGTGGATTTAATGATGTCAAGACCCCTAAAAGTGCTAAAATGCATAACTCCCTGATCATGAGTGTTCAACAGCCAATATTTCATGTCTCCATCTGCACTTCCCCATCAACAGGTAACTTTCCAATGCCTCTTTCTCCTCCTCCCACCACAGGAGCTACTACCTTTGCTAACATCTTATTTGTACCACAGTTATCAGCCATCTTCTCTCTAATTGCTTAGTGTGTTAACATGACCCAGTTAAACTATCAGCAAGTGTTCCCAGCACTCAGGCCATTGAGATATCTAGTTCTTATTTCAGACCTGAGGAAAGGCTCATATAACCATCGAAGAAAAGATTACTGCTACTTCTTGCAGCTTTGTCTTGCTTATTTTAGACTTGTTTTTCCTCACCAGCACAAGAATTCTAACTGAGCAATGCTGGGAAGAAAAATTAATATCGCTTCCTTTTTCTTAAATAGGAGATATGTTAGCTGCCACCTTGGGCAGCACTACACAAGACTGAGTCTACAGGTTTATTTAACATAGTCTTGTCCAATTATTCTGGCAGCAGCATCTCCTACTCCTGACAGACACACAAGCACAATTCCTGAAGAAGATACTGAGAGTCCACATGGCCACCTGTAGGGACACTTAGATTTTGTGCTCACAGATTTCTCAGACAAAATGTACATTAGGAAATACCAAGCAGAAAGAGGTGAAGGCCAGGACTTGCTGGGACCAAACAAACAAGTAGGGGTCCTGCCCCTCTGGAGTGAGGGACAGACCATACCATGCCATAATCATGGTTATACACTGGCTTCACATTTCCATCTTAAGAAAGAAGCACTGGCAATCTACACAGATTTGCTTACAGCATGTAATTTTGTTTTGCTTTGAAGGCCATTCACTCCTAACTCTCAGTTAGCTCTCATTTAGCCTGACCATGCTCAGAGAAGACGAACTGTAACATAGTGATACCATTAAAAAATTTAAAATGGACTTGTTGCAAGCAAGCTATCTTGAATTGCAGTCAAAAACTTCTGGTTTTATTTTTATTGGAACATGTAGCATTTTTAGTGCAAGAATAAAATCTATCGTTTTTTACTCTCCTTTTTCAGTTAGACATAATGTTCACAATAAGAAATTGCACTGTCAAGCAACTTGATTTAAACATGCCAATCCCTATGCACCCACTGAGAAGCTGATAGGCACAGTTCACTTGTCCTGACTGTGCTTCCTGAACCATATGAAAGCATTGATTAGTAGTAAACAAACACCGTCCTTCTTTAGAAACAATTTATTAAGTAATTAAGGGGGAATGTCAACAGCCTACAGGACAGAGCTGCAGTCAATTGCCATCATATTTTTCAATTGTTATATAAGTGGTAACCTTGTCCTTGCACTGTAGTGGAACCATGAAACACAAAGTTCAGTGACACACACAAAATCCAGCTATGCTGGAAATACGTGACTGACAGAAATCCCAATGGCAATGTTTTACTATTTAAGCTTATGTAGTCTCTTAACTCCAGTGTCAGACACCCCCCAATTAGGTTTGGCAACCCTGGTTTTCCTGTCTGTTGTAAATCAAGGAAGGGGGGNTCTGGGACCTTTGAAAGGAAGGGGAAAAAAAAAAAAAAAAAAAAAGAAAGAAACCAACAACCTCTTACATACTGTATTTGCAATCTCAGCCACACAGGCACCAGACTCAAAGTTTCAAAAACCTTGACTGCTGACTTCCTCCTATGCCTTTGCCATCTATGCTCAACTTAGAAAGATGGTAAGTGACCACACCCACCCAAAATGCCAGAAGAGCTGAGCCTGAAAGGTCCCAGAACACATGGTCCTTGTCCCCAAAGCAACTTTCATGACCAGTCTGACCTGAGGCATTCTGGGCAGCAACTGGAGCAGCTACCACCTTAATCTGTTTGGCTAAGACTAAACCCCAAGTAATAGTGCCAGGCTATAAAGGCACAGCTAGCCACTGTCCTCCAGAGAAAAAGCAGCAAATAGAAGGCAAAACAGAATTACAGAATGGTTTCGGTTGGAAAGGACCTTAAAGTCCACCCAATCCCAACCCCCTGCCATGGGCTGGCTGCCACCCACTGGATCAGACTGTCCATGGCCCCATCCAGCCTGGCCTTGAGCACCTCCAGGGATGGGGCACCCACAGCTTCTCTGGGCAGCCTGTGCCAGTGCCTCACCACCATCTGAGTAAAGAATTTCCTCCTTATACCTTACCTAAATCCCCCTTCTTTTAGTTTAAAACCATTCCCCCTCATCCTATCACTGTCAGACTGTATAAATAGTCTCTATATTTTTTATAAGGTCCCCTTAAATACGGAAAGGCTGCAATGAAGTCACCTTGGAGCCTTGTCTCCTCCAGGCTGAACAACCCCAACTCCCTCAGCCTTTCTTCATAGGAGGGGTGCTCCAAGCCCTCTGATCATCTTTATTGCCTCCTCTGGACCAGTCCCAACAGCTCCTTGTGGTCAAGCTTCAAGAAGGTAGAGTTGAGGAGGAGAACTGCCTCCTTCAATCCACTGGTCATGCTTCTCTTGAGACAGAATACAGCTGGCTTTCTGGGCTGCAAGCACACTCTGCGTACTCATGTCCAATTTATCATCCACTAGAATCCCCAAGTCCTTCTCTGCAGGGCTGCTCTCAGGGAGTTCTGCTCCCAGTTTGTACGCATGTCTGGAATTGCCCCGACCCAAGTGCAACACCTTGCACTTGGCTTTGCACTTCATGAGGCTCTCGTGGGCTCCCAATCTCAAGCCTGCCATGGTCCCTCTGAATGGCATCCCTTCCTTCTGAACTGCCAACTGCACCACTTATTTTGCTGTCGTCTACAAAATTCCCTAGGGTGCACTTGGTCCCACTGTCTATGTCAATAATGAAGACACTAAACAGTACCAGCCCCAATAACAAAATATCCCACAGGACACGGCTGTAAGGCCACATCAAGCTAAATCACATCTACGTTTGTTTGTTTATTTTTTAATTCACTTGAATTGTAGCAGCTGCACTTTATTACACCAAAACACCTGACGTGCTTCCCAAGATGGCCTGTTAATTCTTATGGAAGAGAGTCAGAGGTCAGACTGCCACAAGTGAGATCTAGGACCCCTCTGAAGTAGCAAAGCATCAATGGACTGAAGATAGGCACAAGAAGTACATTTTTAATCTGACGCTACCAAGACGGTCTAGATTTTAAACCTTTTTGCACACAAATGACAATGTGAGCTATGGGAGTTGGGTACCTCGCTAAGCAAAGGCAACAGTCAGAGTGGGGGTGACAGAACCCAGCTCTCTGTCACTCAGTTTGGTGAGACAACAAACCAGAAAACTTCAGCTGATGACAACAAAGCTTACACAGCTTTAGCGCACAGAGCATCGTGTCACAGAAGGGCAGAAGAGCACCTCAGCACATAAATTTAACCTTAACACATGGGTCTGCAGATTCTCAGAGGCTGACCCAGGCTTCCCTCCCTCTATGGTATCCTTTGGAATTCAGTATCAGATGACACCCTACGTTTGAGAACGGTACATTTAGCACTAAATAGTCAAAAAGTTCCCTTCCCAAGTTATAAATATTTTTGGTACACTATGATCATCTTCCAAAGAGCAGATTCAAGTAATTCAGTGATCTCCATCCTGAAAGGTCACTGCTAAACAACATCAGGATAACAAGCTGACCCTTCTTTTGTTAAAAACAATATAGTGGTTGCCAAAACCTCAATGGGATGCTAAGAGAAAGAAATCTCTATTCTTACTGCATACTGTTAAATTTGTGCTGAGAACACTTCTGATGTACAAACCACCGTGGCGAGTTATCCTTAAACACATCAAGCTTCACATTGCTTTACAGCCTTGGGTATCCCCTTATCTCAGAGAAAACAACATTTCTTTAGCTTCCAAACCTAGAACAGTATATTTAAAAAAAAAAAAAAAAAAAAAAATTCTATGCAAAGACTTCAGCATTTACTGGCTGACTGTTATACAAGTCTAAATTATATTTCTGGACAAAATAGCCATTCTCATAGCAAGTAGGATGCATTTTTTCCAGGGGAAAAATAAATAAATAAATAAATAAATAAAAGGCATAAGAATGATCAAATTCAGACTACTTAAAACCAGGTCTTTGATCTTACATTATTAAGGTAGAATAATTTGACAGCATGATCAAAGCACACTAAGGAACGAATAACAGGCAAAACAAGTACCCAGTCAGAAAAAAAAAAATATGATAAAGGATGCACATCAGCTGTGCTTAAATGTACTTAAGTGTCCATTCAGCAGTCAAATAATATTTACTGTGTAGCTAAGAGAAGTATCTTGTTTTGGATAATAAAAACTATCACAATTTACACAAGAATATTATACCACAGAAACTTACTCCATGACTGCTCCTCCATTACAAAACAAAAGTTCTTAGATAAAGAAGGTCTAAGAATCTTGCTGAGCTGCACTTTAAGGCCATACTCATGGCCCACTAGTCTGTTGCATCCACTTCACATGACTCAAGCTTCCAAGAAAAATGCCTCCTCTGACTATACCATATGATGCTTACACTCGGGGGAAAAAGGAGCCCGTTCAGCTACTGCTTTATAGATCTAACCGACTATTCTTACCACGTCAAACTAGTATACTAAAATCATAGCTTAAATGTGTTTTATCCGGGACATATTAAAATTACACTTCTTCCTTACAGCAAATTTAAACACTTGCTACTATGATACTGTTGAGACTGTTATATAAGCATCATTTTTCCCTGGACCAATAAAATAGTTGGATATCACTGTTTGTGCTGTTTGTGACATGAATTGTGAAAGTTCTCAGAGGCTGGCTCAGGTATACACCATTTCAGAAAGGCAATATTTTTTGTTCAAGGCAACAGGCATACTTCTTTAACCTTACTTTAACTTTACAAGATGGTAGAATAAGGACAAGAACAAAATAAGGTGTCACATGCAATAAAAGCTTGCTCATCAGTTTAGTACTTCGTTTTGCTTTGTACAGCTCTAGGAGACTATGCTAAGGGCACAAGATCATACCCAAAGGAGAACTGCATAAACAAGATGTTAACTATAACATCTGCCAGCAGCAAACACTGGTATTTAAATGTCACATCATTTTGCCATTAGGGAGCATTCAGCTGAAGTACTTCTCCGGGAATCCCAAATGCCTTTCTCCTCTATCCACCCACTGCTGCACCCAACGAGCCAAAGGGCTGTGCTCCAAAACCTCTCGTTTTTCTGGGAAGAAGGAACAGCCGTCACTCAAGAGCTAACACAGGAAAGAATGAATATTTATTCGGCATTCCCCTTTCTGCCACAAACATACTTATGCATCCAAGGGCAAGTTGCACCTTGTCCATATTACAAATGTTTTGTTTGTTTCTTCCTTTCGCACTGGAGTAGCTCCACCAGTCTATTCCCTGCACACAGAGGCTTCAAAGCTTTAACCCTCCTCAGTTTCAAACAAAAGCTCTTTGCTCAGGCTCTGAAAAATTACAAGTCAGCTTTATGCTACCCAGTGCGAGCATCTCTGCAACTCGAAGTGCACATTTCCCAACTAGGAAATATGGGCAAATATGGGTAACTAGGGAATACAGGCATAAGTACCCAGGTCTTCCAATGAGGTTGATAAACAAAGTACTAATGTAATTCCAGTACTAGATCCTCCTCCTGTTACACTGCAGGGTACAGCAGCACCCTTTCCACAGGCAGCTCTCCAGAAACTGCTTCTGAGAATGCAGACACTATAGTCCTATTGTTTTGAAGTTTAAAATAAGTACTTATCTTAAAGCGGCCCTCTCTCTGGGCCAGCTTTCTACCATTTTTACCTAACGTGAGTAGCCAAAGCAGCAGGCACTGGTTACAACTGAGGCACTCGTCCCACTGCACAAGATGTCCATCATCATCATTTCATCAATCAAGAGGAACTCAGCAGTTATCACGAAGGGCAAAAACCTCTCCCTTAGAGGAGGCTGACTCAGTGACCTGCAAACCATGTCAGCCTGTAAACTGAGCTTGCACCTTCTGCCACAGCGCAGGCTGCAGTACTGAAGAACAGCAAGGGGACGGCAGGAAGAACCAGAGATGACACAAACACTGCTTTGCTATGCAGTGCTTCATAACTGCACAACAAAAAGAAATTAATATAGTAATTAGTTTCAACAGCACCTGCTCAAGTAAATAGATTTTTCATTTCCATTAGCAGCTCATAAAGGTGGACACTAACACGACTCTGGTCATAGCCCAGCAGCGACAGCTTTAGTCAGGCTGATACAGTTTCCTCTGCAACAGCAAATACATGAGATGCAAATTCCCTGATAGGACAGGTACAAGGATACACAACCGTGCCTTTACAGGCTGTGATAAGCACAGTCATGTTAAATCATTCACATACATCCCTGAGCAGCTCATTAAAATTTCCTACAATGAGTCCCACCAATATTTAACAGATACTTGAAAAATAAGCAGGGTTTTCAGTTTCCCAGAACAGATTCTCTGGCAAAGGAAATGAAAGTCTCATCATAACCCTTATTCATAAAGTTACAACTGATGAAAGCACAGTCTAGAAGAGACTGCTAAATTTGGCTAACAACCTGCTCATGGCTACATTTCTGTTTTCAAGCATAGTAGAACTGTATAGACCTTCCCTTTTCCCCTCCTCTTCTAACACAAAATCACTCCACTTCCAGCAGCCTTCAGTTCTGCTAGGAAGCTGGCTTCAGAAATCAACCAATAAGAATTAGTAGTAGCCACATGAAAATGCAGCATTAGATCAGTAATGTTCATTTTTAAATAGTCAAACCCACAGACCATTAAAAAAGCAACACGTAGAAATGAGTTCAGCTTCAATATTAACTCCCATGACTCACCTGCAGAATACACTTCAGTATTGATGTGGCTTATTTTAATGAAATGGACAAATAGACAACATAAGAAGACAGGTAGGTATAAAATTGCTTGAAGTTCCTCTACACATGCACACAAAAATTCAAGAAAGAACACTTTTACGGTAGTTATTTGTAGTTAACTTGGTCTTGAATTTACTTTTCTTGATTTTGGTATTAAAACAAAGAGAGGGACTACTTAGCAGCACGCATCCCATGCTTGCTCCTTCTGAAGGATTCACTGAGGAACTTTTTTTCATTTGGTTGTTTCTCCAAAGTATATTCTATGAGTTGGTGCTTAATTATCCCAAAGATTTAGATTACAGCTTTTATTTCAAGATATCTAATTTGGTGGATGAAGAACATGAGAGCATGATTTTAATCTTTCTCCACTGAGACTTCTTAAAATAACACTAGCTGATGACTACTGGTGCGATAGCAAGCTATTCTCTCCTTGTCAGCTGCATACATCTTTCTGAAATATTTGCTGGAATGCCAGTGACATCACACCAAGAAAGGGAGTAAATATTTTTCAGTGAAGTGTAAATTGAGCTAGATTTCTCATCTGCTTTTTGTCACTCCAGTCACACCTAGCTGTAACAATTTCTGAACGCTATGGCCTGTTACCAGTGGCTTTCCCACATAAGTAACATCGACCTAGAGAATGGGTTTAAGGCAAGCACATCCTTTCAGCAGAACTACCAAATAAATGAGTAAGTAGGCCACTTCTTTGAGGTGTGACCACACTAGCCAAATCCATCAAGTTAAGAAAATACCTTGGTCAAGCACAAAATCCTAGAAGCCACCAAACAGCATTGTGCCTGGTGCCTTTGTCGAGCTTTAATTATGTCATATTGGCACCAAGCTGCCAAGGCAGATAGCACACCGCATGTCTGGATGCAGGCTATTTTTAGCCTGCAATTCAATCGGCACTCTTACAGTGGCTGGGATTACAGCCCCAAGACAGCCAAGTTACTGAATATAGGCCAATGCAATTACATGTTGAAACACGCTGCAGGAACGCAATCCTGCGCCGCAGTCAGCGCGGTGAGGAGCTGCACTAGGAGGGCCCTTGCCGTGTGCTAGCAAATGTATTTAGTAATGAAGCACGTGCTCGTGTCTTGCCTCTCTCGATTAAGAGCCCACAAAGGAAAACATTAACACAAATGACAGTTTTACCCTGGTTCCTTTCAATGTGGGTTAGTACTTCTGACAGAAGGACAGCAGCTTGGCAGCCTTGAAAATCAATATGCTTTTACCTTTGCTGGCAGCTGTTCCGATGACCTAACTTTGACAACACTAGAGTAGCCCACTTCGATCCTGCCCTGAAAATACTACCAAGAACAAGACAACACAGCTCTCACCCCACACATTCCTTAACATCTGTGCAGAGGTAGCTGTCGCAGAACCTGTTCTGAAAAGGCATCTACATGGATGCTTTGAAATACCTGTGCTTCTGGTGGCTCAAAAAAACAGTTCAAGCTTTCTTTTCTTCAAGCCAGCCAATATATTTTTTATACATTCAAGTATTAACCGTTACTTACAAATGCTAAGCTCTGATTGCCTTTTTAATCTTCAGGAGTCATGTTTTCAGGCCTTTTCTCTGGAACTATACAGATGTTAAATAAATAAGTTGGTGCTGTAACAGACAACTTCAGACTTAGGACCTAAAGGTCCTAAAGGTATTCACACTATGAAAATAAAAAAATAAAAATAAAAAATTACACCACTAGATGATCATTTACCCTGTATGATATTTTTAAATAGTATATCACATAGTAATGACTGGCATACACTTAAAACTGCAGCTGAACACTAACCAATGATGTGTCTGTGAGTAATGCTGTATTTTATTACCAGTTTCACAACACATTTAACCTTTTAAGTTTTGCTTTTTGTATAGTTTCTGAGATCTAGTCTAAACAGCCTTCTCTTCCTCTTTATCATTCTGTGCAGCTGAACATTAGGAGATACTTGCTTCTAGAACAGACCCTTTGATGAGAGAAAAAGGCTATAAGAACATGTTTGAAGACTTGCAAGCTCAACAGGCCTATAAATTAAGGCACAACTAATTAGCAAAGGGAATATCTGTATCTTGAGATAGTTCCGTCCACTATAGCGATCTTCCAGATTTCAAACTTACTTCAGTGTACTGTTTCTTGAAGGGCACTTTTTTTTTTTTTTTTTTTTTTTTTTTTTGTGTGGATTATTTTTTCTTAC
>VXAV01006400.1:141583-163542 GCA_013399715.1 Alectura lathami | reverse complement strand
GAGGGCGGCGAGCTCCCCCCCGCGGCCATTGGCGGCGGCGCGGCCCTCGAGCCCGCCCCGGCGGCCTTCTCCTCCTCCTCCTCTTCCTCGACAGCCCGCCCGGGATCTCCCGGGCGGAGAGGAGAGGGAACAGGAGCGGGGTCGCCGAGCCGCCCCTGAGCCACCCCCCGGAGAGGGGGACCCCCGTCTCGGGAGGGATAAGGGTCGCCGGCGGCCCGCCCGTAAGGGAAGGCGCCGCGGTGCAAATGGGGCGGGGGGACGCAGCCGGCCCCGGGCCCCCGTGTCGCCAGCAAGGCGCTGGTGTTGGGGTGGGTCTCGGCACCGCACCGCTGGGTTGTCTGGAGCCTTCGTGCAGTGTTGGTCCGGTTCTAACGGGAAGCGTTAAATGGTTCCTGCTTCAAAACCAAGTGATGGGAGCTAGCCTGAAACGTGGGTATCCGACTACCTGTGTCGGGTGGATTTCTTGGTATTTGTACAAAACCCCTCTTAATTATTGGAGTTGTTTATATCTGGGGTTGATTTGACTTACAAGCCAACACACGGGCGCAGGCTGTTTCCTCACATCCAGGAAAAGAAATCTGACAATGTATCTTGCATTGTGCCTCAGGTTCCCTAACTCCAGCCTGTTTCTTTCTGTCAGACTCAGTCACCACCCGACATTCAGCTCAGCGCTCAGGGTCACCACCTTCTCCTTGAGCTTATGATCAAATCCACAGCCTTGCCTGTAGGGACATGGGCGTGTTCTGGTGTTCATTCACTCCAGCACAGGAGCAGGGGTGTGAAGAAAGCCGTGGGCCAAGCAGAGAGCACAGAGGGCCTCGCTGCACCGGGGACTGCTGTGTTTCCACACTCTGAGAGCGGACCCCATCTCTGTCAGCGCTCCGGGTGCGCCGAGCTTTATGGCTGTGATTCACCACTGCCTGACCTTTCATCCTTTGTGAGAGGGCGGCAGGACGGGAACTGTAATGCTGTGAGAAGTCGGGGATTTGTCGCAGAAATGAAGTGTCTTAAGCAAGAAAGCATGACTTCTGGATCATGGCGTTCAGATGAAGCAACTGTTTCCTGCCCAAATTGATTACTGGGCTGGGAATATTTGTCAGCTTTGGGACAAAAGGGGATTTCTGTCTGCTCACAGTCAGTCCCACTGCTCTTGGACTAACTTGTCAGGACTAACTTGTCATCATTTGTTTTTGCCTACACTTATGCATATTTTCAGGAAAGAGCATCTAGCACAAAGATTACTGAAGTCAACAAGGACTTTAAAACTCAGAAGCTATTCTGCTGTTTCAGATCTTTCACAGCCAATGTTTTATCCACTTTCTATTTCCCTTTTTCCTCAGCTCGGACAAGAAAAATCGCATACAGTTTGTCTCACCCCATTGCTCATCTCTGTTGTGATCGCCTTGCACCAGGAGAAGTTACACGTGGTGAAGTCTTGATTTTGAGTTTTGCATCCAAGGAATTTAAAATACATATTTTAAGAAAATACTTTTGTATCTACTTTAGTACTGTAAATTTAGATTCTAGAGAAAACAGTATTACTGCATGTATGGCTGCTTACTTATGTTGACTATTTCCATCACAAGTCAAGACTAAACAGGATATTTTGGTTTGTTAATCATAAAGTACTTAAATGCCATTTATATTGAACTTTCATATTGATAAAACAGATATACATTTGCTGCTAACCCGTGATCAACATTAGGTGATGTAAGGCTGTCATTCATTGGATTAATCCTGACTTCCACTAAATTAATATATGGCAGTCATCTTATTATAGGGACATTAATACTCAGAGGACACTTTTAAATAGATCACAGAAGCCAAGATTTTGTTTAGTGTCTGTGTGGCAGCATCAGCTATCTTTCCTTCAATACCGGAAAGCGAAAACAAGGGATAGGTACAATCCTTGTAACCAACAGGGATCAGCTGGCTCCATGTCAAAACATCTAGCCACGGACTATAAATCCCATAAGGAAGAATTAGAGATCTTCAACTGTATTGATCTTCAACTGAATTTCCAAATATGAGGTGGCCATTGAGGATGCTTCCTGTGATCAGACTGCTGAAAAGGAAACAGAGAATGCAGAAATGAAAAGATCCCAAACTCGGCAGAGTTTTGAGCTGCATCTGCCTATACTTTTTAGTTATTGTAAACATCCCCAAAGCACTACAGAACTTTGAATTTCAGAAGCTGGATTTTATTAGAATTTGAAATAATACAGTGGAAACACAGATCTGCTGGTTAAGACAGAGTAGCATTACAAGGTCAGTGGGTGCATGTGCCTATAGCAGGAGAGATGCACTGTGTAAGTTCCACTTCCCACCTCTCTACGTGCTCCTCATAAGCCTCCTGAATCCATAGTCTCTATCCATTGCCCTGCACCAGGGCTCTGTGTTAGCTCCCTTCTCTTCTGACCAGTCATCATTTCTGTCCCTGCTGCAGAGCCATGCCTTGGCTTTGAAAGGTCCTTCCCTGCCTGCAGCCTGCTTTGCTGCTGTCAGGACAGCATGCACTCCTCTCCCTCTACAAGGTTGTACAGTGCAACAGCTGAAATGTGGCAGGTAGGCAGCTTTCCTCCTTGCTGCCCTGCTATGGCCTTCTGAATGAACATAGGTGGCTTTCAAAAGAGCTTAGCACACAGTGAATTGCAACCAAACAGCCAGATATTGTCTGTCAGGGGCATGCAGCATGAGGCAAGACAGGCATTGCATCTGGAAAGACAATTAGGAATGTGACAAGAACAGGGTATGTGGTTGTCTCACCCCATTTCTCTTCACGGAAGATAAGGCCTTCTCAGAGGGTGAGGTGATTTTACTTGGTCACTACGAAAAGAAACAGACAGGGTGTTCAGAAGCTCTGGGGAAGCCTCAGTGAAACCCAGGCTGCGGTCCCTATGCTTTTGGAGGCAACATGGAAGAGAGAGCCCCTTTCTGGGGCAGGCACCCAGGGCGATCTCTGTTTCTGGCTGGCCTTGTGGTCCCTCAGTCCATCTCCCAGGCCCTCATTGAAAAACAAAGCTTGTGCACGATCAAATGAAGTTCACAGTTTTAAGCTCCTGGGTTCTTATAACAAAAACATAAGGAGGAAATCCTTCATACACGCACATTTTTCTTTAGGAGTGAAACATAACTTAGGAGTTTTCATTTAGGGGTGATTTATTCTTCTTAACTCATCCCATTATTGGCATTTCTTAAAAATACGTTGTTGAATGAGTATGTCGCGCTTAAATTTGAATTTCATTATTTTTGAAACCTGAATGTTAAAATAACACAGGTTTTTGTCTTTAATTTCCTCTTTTTTATTAAAAAATAAAAAATATATGTTTGATGGAAAGTTATTGAAAACGTATTCTTTAACCCAAGGACCACCCAGAAACAACGTAAATATCTATTTAAGAAGTTTTTTAAAAAGATACTAGGTATCCAAGCAGTAGCCTAACAGGAATATTAGTTTTTCCGGAGTATCATCATCTCAATACAGATCTAGGATGCCTGATCACAGAATTATAGTGTGAGCATGTGAAACAGCCAGTTCTTTAACTCCTTTATCTCTTTCTGTTGGACAAATGGAACAGCTCTCTAAATTTAATTTTTCAACTTCAAGCCAATTTTAGTTATGGGAGGAAAAAAAAATGGTTTTAACTTCCATGATTTATTCTCTTAACATTAATAAAGCTGAAAAATAGCAGTGTATTTGGCGACGGTAATCAAAATGGGCTTGTAAACCACTGGAATTAAAGCATGGTAATGTAAGTGCTGACAGATCCTTTACTGTAGTGATGGGAACAGTATTTCTGCCTTATCCACACTATAATCTGTAAATAAAACTTTGTTTTCTCAGTGAAGTGTGGAAAGTGATTTATTGTCATTGTTAACGTGGACAAGCAAATAACATAACACACTTTTCATAATATGGAGTGTGAGTGAAACCCAGTCTGTCACGAGACCAAGAATAATTGCTGTGGATTTCAGCCTCCTTCATCCAAGGATCTCAAAACACTTCGTTATCACTAAATTTTGCCTACTTATTCTCACCCTGCAAGTGGGGAAACTGAGGAGTGGTAGCTCAGGGGTACAATTCTATTTTGATCTTTATTTATTTACATGGGTTTTTTTGTTTTGTTTTGTTTTTACAGAAGGTAGTTTTCTAGTGGTTGCAAAGGGAAATGAATTGGGTGCTGTATTACTGGATCACATAAAACAGCTTCCACAGGGAATAATAAAGCTCATCCTGACAGAAAGCTTTTTATTTTGGAGTTGAGGAAAACTGTTCATGGTCTGAATTGAGCTTTAATTGCTGCATCACAGATGCAAATTCAGTTGATGGTTTCTGGAAATTGTTCTCATGTGGTGGCTGGCTGGTAGAGCAAATGAAGCACTACTCTGTACTGCTGATAGTGGCTAATACTGTGTGCCGGTGATGAAGGTGAGTTCAAGGCATACAACTCCAAAATCACTAGATAAAAGATGTCTGAAAAGCCTGCACAAATCAGGGAAAAACAACCACTGTGATTTTTGGTGGGAAGTACCCCGTTGGTCATTCTGACAGTGATCCCACAGAGTTCCCTGTCGTCTCTGCAAGATCTTCCTCTCAGGTAGCCAGTTCTGAAGATACTGCCACAAATGAAAGGGTGGAAAAGTGAGGTTTGTGTGACGGGCACGCTGCACAGTGCTGTTTAATACAGCACACTCGCAGTCTCATTCAGGACTCCTGCCTCCTCCAGCCCACAGGCAAGGGGTTTTAATTCGTGTACACAGACATCTTGTTTCACCTTCACTGTTTCATGGTCAAGGCCTTTCCCTGCCTTATCCACTGCATACTGTTTAAACCTTGTTCTGATGACAGAGCTAATTTCCTCAAGAGATTCCCTCCAGTGCTCAGGACTATGACAGATGAATGCTTCACAACTATTTGTCAATAGATTCTCACCGCACTCCTCTGTTGGGAGGAAGTAATTTTACCCCCGTTTTATGGATGGAGTGTTACCAGACAAAATAGAAACTGAGTCAGAAGTAACAACCACTGCTGTCTGCCCAAGCCCAGGCTGCCTGCGTCTGGAGTATGAAACCTCTAAGAACACTTCGTGTCAAAAGTGCAGCTGCCAGTGACCTCAGCTTAGGCTGGATGTATGTTCTGCAAATAACACCAGGCTGTGCAGAAAAGAAGGAAACATGCAGGGAGGCTCTCAAAGGGTCATCTCAGCTGATTTTAGCATTGCACTGGCAGCTTACTGCGGAGGAATTTACAGGGCTTAATTATGAGGTCCTCTCGCCTGATTCTTCAAGCCACTGGATTCATTCACTTTTTAGTTCCTCAGCGAGAGGGGAGATGAGCGTCCAGAAAGTGCCCTTCTCTGTAGTCAGTCGTGATTTTTGCTCAGAAAGACATAATATATGAAGGTGTAAAGTCAAATTTATTCTGAAAAAAAAATTATTCTGCATCAGTGTAAGCAGGTATATGTGTGCTCAGAGCCATTTTCTCTGATCCTAAAGGGAATGATTCCTGCTGTTTATTCATTAACCTCAAAGCAAGGACCAACTATGCTTCATCAAGTTCCAGTTAATTGTTACTGTTCAAGCCCATGGATGTCACTGAGGCCCTGAAGGTGGCTAAGGTGTTTTAAGGACACAGATGAGACATAATGGGAACAACCAACCAACCCTTAACACCTATTTTGGGTTGCAGAATCTTTTACTATTTGTGATGCAACAGGGTCAGAACACTATGGAATTTTTGAATTATGACTGTTGTCCAGAGCTGGCCAATAAAATTAGACAATCAAATCAAACTACAGATGAAAATCCTCCTCTTTCATCGTTATGCTGTGTTCTTTATAGATTTCCTGACAATTTTTGGTTATCCTCCCTTAAAAAAAAAAAAGCAAGAAGACACGTGGATTCCTCCTGAGAAAATGAACGTTCAGCCACTTACAGGAATGTAAGTGGCTGATGAGGACGCGGTTGCACAGTTTGAATAGTATGGTGAGGGTCACAGGAAAGGCCTCAGGACCTGCAGATCATGCTTAGGTGGAGGGAATACTGAATTAAGATACTGAAGATCTGGAGAGAAAACCTGCTAGGGAGCAGAGTGGTGCCTGCAGAGTGGAGCCTGCATCTCAGAAAGTCACTGGATTGGCTGCATATAGAACTGGGAGTAAGGTCTGATTCCATGCTGCAGGAACATTGCTGGAAGAGTGGCCTATAAGCATTTTGTCGATTTGAGCACACAAAAAATACACTGTTTTATATTCTAATACAGTCTGACTGTTGAGTTGAGAGGCCATTTAATCCATTTTGAGCAGTTCATTTTAGGGAAATATGTAGACAGAGCTAGCCTCTCTTCATCGTCCATCTCTTTCCGTGATGCACGCCCTGTGTTGAAGAGTAACAGCACAGTGGTTACAGGGGTTTGCAGAACCTGGGCTTCAGAGAGGACATGAGGCAAAGGCTACTTCCAGCAGCAAGATGAACTTATGATTGTCCAGTTGCCTGTCTTGGTAAGGCAAATTCTGGGAGGACTCAACACAAAACAAAACAAAAACTTTCCTTCCTGTAGAGTAGTCAGCTGGCAGCATTGTTAGAATCGATTTTTTTTTGGCTGAACCATGAAATTTGACACTTGAATTTTAGTAGGATAAAGAATGTTCCACTTATCCATTTTAAAAGAGTGAATGAATCAGCAAACTGACAGAACAAACAAACAAAAAGTATAAAAGCATTGAGGATGGTCTGTAAGATGCTTCTTATTCTTTCACTTTTTAACTTTGATACAAATTGACATTGATTTTGTCATAGATGACAGTATCTTGCCAGTATGAGATCTTACCATAAAACACAGCTAGTCAGTTTTTCTTGGAAAATGGGAAGACACCGTCAGTGACTACGTCTCTTGGTGTATGTGGTTTAGTGACTAACAAAGCTTACATTATTTGCAAGGAAATGAGATTTTCAGACGGAATTTATGTCACTATTCCTTTAACTTTCTTTAAAGGAATTTTGTTTTAAGCCAAAAAGCTTGTGTTTCACACACACTTGTACAGAAAGCTACTGTAACTGAAGGACTAACAAGAAGAAGGAAATGGGAATAAAGTGCCATACTGACAGAAATGCTGTAACCATTTTGTATTTTTTTTCCTGTTTTTATTTATTTGTTAATTTATTTTCAGTTTACATTAGACTAGACACAAGCAAGATGGATTTTCAACAGCCAACACGAGGGAATGTGACAGCCATCTGCTAGCACATGACAATAACTGAGAACTCCTGAAAAACTAGTAATATCTACTTCATTTCGAAGTATATCCTAATGTGAGTAAGAATAGTGTTTCCTAGAGGGAAACAGCAGACTTTGTTTTGAAACCTGAGTGTTTGAAGTTTCCTTTTATTTGTATCTTACCATCAACACTAACCCACTGAATAAGTACTTGTTATCACACCTCTTTAAATCTTAAGACTAACGCTGTGCTGAGTTTTGTCTTGGTGACTTCCATGGAGTACACTTTGGAGGAGAAAAAATACCTGGTAATTTTACAGTAGGCATTTTCTTTACATTGTGGTTTCCCACTTAAAGCAAATTGATCTAGAAAAATATGAAGGTTAAAATAAACATATTTCAAGGGAAAAGTGTTTATGGGAAAAGAAGAAAAAGGCTTGAACACTTGCTTGATAGTTTATCAGTCTTTATGTCAACCAAATGAGCTCCTGTGGGGATTTAAAACTCGTCTTCATGGTCAGGCTTTTGCACTTCATGTCAGTTAGCAGGTAATTAACATGTTACTTAAAATGTGTTTTCCTCAGTCAGCCTGTACACATCCAACAAGTGTATGCCAAACTTTGACCAAGAATAAATATTTGTAGCTTGAAGAAACAGGGGGGAGTGTCCATATCAAGTTATATAAACATGCGAAGTGACTTCAGTTAATCCAGCATTATTTATCTTGACGAAAAAAGTCCTGTGCTGATATAAACTTCCTCAATGCAAAATTACTTGTTACTAATTTTGCAAACACAAGATAATAAACAATTTGGAGGGACAGATATATCAGCAGAATATTGCTCAGTAACCCATACTGCCTATCACAGAGTGAAGAGCAAGAGACTTCACAAGAAATTGCAAGGTAATTTGTATATACCATTTTTATGATAATCACTGTTTAGCAGATGCTTTTGTATACTCCGCAACACTTTTGGCTGTAAATTTTCTTCTTTAATATACTTTTCTGAGTTCAAATGTCCTTGTCAGTGTAAACACTCGCTTTTTTCTTGAATGCTCACATATACTTGACCTCACCATCATCTCATAGCAATGACTGAATATGCATTTTTTAAAGCATTCCTCTTCATTTGGAATTCCCCTCTTTTCAACTTTCTGGAAAACTTGTATTACAAGACAACTTCATAAATAATAATACTTAAAATCTTTCGTTTTCACAGCATTCATTATTTTAAATAGTTCTATCATCTTCACTTTTATTCATTTCCTCTGTAATACGAACACGTCTCACATTTTCTTCCTCTCTTCACATGCAAGTTTTACAGCTCGCTGCTATTTTAATTTATCTCTGAATGTACTTTTCGGTTTATATTTTTGGGAGTGGAAAGATAAAAACTGGATAGAGAACTGTAAGAGTAAAAAGGAACTATCTCCATAAAGCCATTCCATTGTTTTCTGTATTAGTTTTCATCCCATTCTTTATGCATCCAAATATTTTTATTTATTAATTTTTTGCCTTTCAGGCCCCTAGTGTACACAGAGCTGGAGTCTCATCTAACTCTTTGCAGTAAAATCATAATATTTTCCTGGAATGGGCAAGCTAATGTAGAAACTAATAAGAAAGTGTACCAGATGCATACTGATTCTTCCAATGTATTGCAGATACACATAGCATATTTTAAGGTTTCTGGATAATTTGTCAGAAAGAGTAGTGTTACCTCATCTCTCTTGTGTAAGTCAATGTGCATGTAAATTTGATCATAAATATTTGTGTGCATAGGCAAACAGAGAACTTATGCATATCACATGCTTATGGGAGCAATTGGATGTCTCTCTTGGGCTGCAGGTGGCCATTTTGGACATTGGCTTTTTGATGACTTCCAAAATATACCTTATTAGGATTCTTAGTTAAAATCTACTGCTTGGCGGCTGAATGGGACAAGAATCCTGTTGCTTTTGAACCAATGATCTGTTTGCTGTTTCACTACTTTAAAAGTCTTCTACCTGGGTTGTAGCTCAAGTTTTTTGCTTGCAACTTAAAAAATGCCCACTCCTTTTTCCTCAAAGAAACATGAAGGCATCCCCATGTACTCCAGCAGGACACAGAAACATGTTTGGCTGGTTAGAGCTTGCAAATTCTGTCCCTGGACCTGTGCCACTTGACAGCGGCCACTAAGGAGTTTGCCTTTTGGTTTTACTTTTCAGCTTAGTCCTTTGGACTTCCACTAAGTGGTAAACAGAAATGGGTAGAAACCTTGCAGAGAGCTCACTTGTCTTTCTCCTTGCACTGTCCTGGGTAAAGAGGGAAAATTGTCGCACGTTTCCAACAGTGTCCTCAGAGAGGTCTGCAGTGCCAGCTTGTCCTGACAAACAGGCTCTTCTCCGAGAGCTCGCTTCAGCCCTTGTTTAGGACAGATGAGGTCAAATATCTTCCTTCTCAAAGACAGTGTTAGAAATCCTTTGATGCACTCCACGTCCAAAATTTGGACCCATTTTTTTTTTTCATGGGAGAGGTCTTTTATTCTAGTGAACTACACTGTCTTTGAACTAAACACAGGGCAATGCTTGTAGGATCAGTGATGCTAAAACTCATCTCCAAACATGGAAAAATCTAACCCGCTCAAGCACTTCATATGCATGGAAGATCTCACAATTGAAAGTAATGTCTGATGGTTATAATACAGTCACAAAATTTTTAATTAAACAAAAGAACCCCCTGAAGGAGCTGTTTCTTTAGTATGTGGTAATCTTAAAATTCTTCTGGATACCACTATTGCTTGCCACTCGAACTGCAGAGTCAGAGGCTCTAAAATCTGTACTTTAATGTGACACGGTTTCCTCCTTTCTGATTTAGGAGGACAGAGAACATTTTCTCCTCATCATGAAACAGTATTTTATGAAATATTTTATGAAATGACATTAGTATTGCAAGCATTCCCTGACTGGAAGGATGATCTTGTTTGCATCAGAATGCTGCCCTCTGCTTGTTACTGCTTTACTGTACAAAGGTGCTTCTCAGTGTTATCTGTATGAAAAGCTTTCAAGTTTGATTTTTTCATCCCTTAACTGCTGAACACTGTTGGAACAGGGCAAATAATCTGTAGATCTCTGCTGAGATAAGGGTTAGCAAAAGGAATTTTTGCTCAAGGCTTCTGTGTTCAAACAGATTTGGGCAGCTCCTTCTATACAATTTAATCAGGATTCAGAACATGACCTTGCCCTACCTCTCCTTTCCAGCCCCCAAGTAAGTCGTGTTAGGCTGCGAGTACTGAAAGTTAATGAGGCTGCAGCTAGAGTAAGTCACTGTAAGAATATGGATGGAGCACAGATGGCAGAGGAGGATAGTAGACAGCTTTCCTGTTAGAGAGAAAGACAGAGCCTGCAGTGAAGTTCAGCTGGGATCATAGATAAGGAGGGGAAAGTCCTGCTTCCCAGCAGGATTCACAAGTTCGTCAGATGGACTCAGTTCACCGGCCAGCACAAAGCTGCTCATTCCCAACTCTGCACTAGCAGTGAAGTCTGCCCCCATATCCCCACTCCCAGGGCAGCACCACTGCTGCAGTCTGGCCATCCCCGGGCTTACCCAGAGGATGAAATACGACACTTGCACCATGTACAGATTTGCTGTGAATTAGTGTGTTGCCAGGAAGGAAAGAACTGGGTAGGTCAGATGGCTGATAAGGAACTGTTGGGATTCAGCAGTTCAACCTGCAGAATCAGTGACAGTCCCTTTCAGCTCTTTGAACTAGACTGAATCTGGGCATTTACTTTGATTAAAAAAATCCTTGAGACATCACAGGCATCCTTCACTTCTTTCAGTCCTCATCTTAGCTTGAGCTGATTATGTACCAAATTCCAAAGCAACAGTTAAAATCCATGAAGTACTGCAAAAATCGAGGTGGAGGGAACAACAGATAAACCCCTGAAAATATACAGTTTGTTTCCTTCTCAGTGGTAAGATTGGCATTCATACCTGCAATATTAACTATTGTTTTGTTCTGTGGTATTCGGGTTAGTCCATCTTTTGGGTTTTTGTAGTCAAAACTGGTTTGGAATATTTTCCTTGATGTGGTCATATTTCTTCCAAACCCAGGCATGACTGGAAAAAAAAAATTGAATATGATTTTATGGTGTTAAAAACGTAACAGATTTACTTTCCTTTTTTATGGCACAATCTCAGCTCAATGTCCAGGGGAGATCTGCAATCAGATTCCATAACAGCAGCAACTCCAAAAGAAAGAAAAAATACCAGTTTATGAAATTCTGCTACAAGTTACCTTGCTACAAAGCTCAAGCAAAGCAAAGAACAGCTTGAATAGTCACCTAAGAATGATGCAACATCAATATTAGTATCAGTGTGTATGGTTATAAATTTTTATTCTGACACAGGCAATTATGATTTATGACCAATAAACTCTTATTTTTGCCCTACCTGCTGTTTCTAATACAGGGTTAAATGCAGCTGATAATTCTTAAGACAGAGTCAATATGTCAACTGAATTTAAAAATGATGAAACAGATGCATTGTATTAAAGCAATTAGAGAATCCATTGCACTTAATTGTAAAGAATGTCCTTATATCCCAGTTCATGATCAGAGAATATCGTTGCACTGTCTGTGCTATCACACAGCAAGCAATGTATCCTAATGGGATTTATAGTTAATAAAGAATGACACAAAATGCAAATCTCTTATTAATCTGGATTAAGCAAAGAAGAAGAACTTGCTTTAAACCTAGTCTTATAAACAGCAGGTCTAATCCTGAGCCTGCTTACACAGGGGTGTTACACTAACTACAGTAGAAAAGCTGTGTTCAGAGGCGGAGAACAAAGCAGGGAGCTGCCCATTCCTGGGGAGGCAGCGGTGCTGGGGAGGGGGTGCTCTGTGCAGTGAATGAGGAGCATAAAGTAACGGGTCATGGGATCACACACACAATTAATGAGCCAAAAACAGCACAGGCAGGAAACATGAGGCTCATTTATTTATTCACTACAGGCAAAGTCTGTTGTACATGTGATTTCAGAATCTGGGCAGCACGATTTTGCACTGGATCAGTCCACATTCAGGTCTGCCCTAGACCAAACAAGGGAATTTCTGATCCAAGCAATGGCCACATCTAAGAACTCTGGATAAAACAGTATTTAGCTTTTGTCTAGGAGTTACGAACTGTCTGCAAGGTATAATGGCTTAAATTGACACATACCAAAAGATCACTAAACTTTCAACAGCTGTATTATGTATCAAAAAGCAATTTTACATATAACATTCGTGAGCAAAACAATAGTAGACTGTAAAATCAGATGCATTCAAGCACTCAGGAATTCTGCAAGAATTTTTTTCCTTTTAAAGCACATTTAAGTCACTAAAATATACCATTCCATCAACACTGAAACATTTCATATAGACGTGTCAGTGTTAACAGCAGTTCAAAGGCAGTATTTATCACACTTCATAGAACAATCAAGATGTTCTTTTTGATCAGGATTTGGGTGGCTGGAGAAAGTTCTGATTTGTGAGATTCTTCCAAAGACTTGTCTTCCACCCAGTATGAAAAAAATTAGATGCCCACACTTCAAAACCTGTGAGGAAGTTGAGCAGTAGTCCGTAAGTCTGCCATCCCTCTATGGCAGTGTAATTTTGCACAAGTTAAAACAGAACTGACCAGGGATATCAGGTATCAGCTTTTCTACAACAGTGACGAGAAGAAAAAAAAAGGAAAAAAAAAAAAAAAAAAAAGACCTGTTTCTGGCTTAGAAGTGGAAACAGAATTAAAAGGAAATTAAAAACTTTATCCTATGTCCCTATGAACACATTGAGGCACTTAGCACATGTCTGGGTATTTCCTAGGCCTGACCTCTCAGCTGGTCTGTGGATTTCAGTATTTAAGTAGCTGAGCACGAGCTCACAGGCTGAGCACTTTCGTACTTCAGGCCACCTGCTGAAGTGCCTAAATATAGTCCTGGGAGATTAACCTCTGGTTCTGGGAGCGCTGGCTGTTACAAACTGCTATTGCACCTCCAGCAGCTAATTGAAAAGCGGCTCAACGAACCTCTGCATCTGGAAACCAGCAGCAAGGCAGCCCCGGTCCTCTCTGTGTAGAAGGGCAAAGCTGAATGCATCAACAAAATAATAACGTGAGATTTGGCAAACGGCTGACGTTTGAGGAATCACTGTGTGCTACCTTAGCGCTGAACTGATGCCCAGATGAAGTCTGCAGCTGACAGACTAACACAAAAGGAGCTGTACCCACTTCTGCTGATGCTGCGGTCACCTCGTGTCACACAGCAGGGGAAGCGGCCTATGGCCAAGATGCCAAACACTGCGCCAGGTTCTCACCTACAGCTGTGTGCACCCACGTGCATCTCCAACACATTGCTTCTCCAGATCGGTTGCATACTGATTGTACAAAGGCTCTGTTTTTATATCCCAGAGATCATTGTAAGTGGAGAAAGTTACTCCTCAGAGACACGCTGCACTACCGGCAGCTGCAGGGCTTCTGTACAAATAACTTCTTTTGCTGCTAACTTTCAAATGTTAATGCTTTTCAGTATGCCTTACACTAAACTGAAAAGATGAGGATCATGCGGTGTCAGCCAGCAGTACTTTTTCTGTTGCCTGCTGGGTTTGAATATGCCTAGAATAGAGGTTTTTGGTCCTATTTAACTCCAGTTAATTGATTACCAATTAACTTGAGTTAACTGAATTCAACACTAAGTGCTGGTCTAGACATGCCACAAATGTTTGTTCCAGGACAATCTGCAGAAAAACCACAAGTATTTGAGTCCTGGAAGAAAAATTTGTGGAATATCCCGACTAGCATTTACAATTGTGCTATTAGGTCAAGTTAGCATTGCAATTAATTATTGTGGAGGAAAGGGTACTAGAAATGCTAGCGCTGACATTACCTAATAAATTTGGTGTTCCAGATTGCCACTGTCAGAAAATTAATCCTCCCATGTCACTCAGCGTTAGTTAGTAGATATGTGACAATTCTCTCAAGGTATAATGTTATAATAAATGTGTACATGGTTCGGATAAAATAAACATAGCTACACAAACATTAGCAACTTTCTTGCTTATAACTTTTACGTGTTGCTTAAAAGACTAACAATGTATTTACATTACATCGTTGCTTAGGTATGTTAATTAACTGAAGCTTAACAGTCATAAACCACCAGGAATGTAATGAAGAAAACTTGTATTTACTTTACTACCTTTTTCCATACTTTAAAATATTGATGTAAGCTCAACTTTTACATTCTTCTGCTTTCCCATTTCTAAGTCTCTCCCTTTGTCTTAAATCTTTGTTCTTCATGGGTGGGAGCAGGCAGCTCCGCATCTCAACCTGTTCCAATTAAAGTAATATGAAAATCAACATTCTAGTATTTTCTTTGACTGACATCTTCCAGAAATAAGTGTTATGATCAAAAAAGCCAATTCTTGCCCCATGCATAGCACATTTATGTCTTGAGCTGCAGCCTCATACAGCTTTGCTGCCAGCCAAGTGGGATATCTCATGGTATTTGCAGTTTGCACCTAAAGTTTTATCCTCTGGCACTCCTCAGGCAAAGCTCTCAGTTTAGCCCAGCACCAGCCCAGGAAACACTACACCTTGTGTTATGTGAGAAAGCAGTTGCAGATGTCTGGCATTTGGCGGTGCCACAGGCCTGTGAATCGGAGTCACGTGAAGGATGAGGAATTAGCATTATGCTGCTATCTGGAGAATGGGCCTTTCGGAGCTCCCTTTGAGCACAGCACATGGAGAATCATAACCCTTAGCAGCCACAGATAAGGGTTGCAATGCCTCCCCTCTACGACCCCATGCAACATCTGTAGGGTGGAAGCCAGTTGTGCAGGCCTCATGCTCAGAGCACGTGAAGTGATGGATTTGGGAAGGAAGGCTGCTGGAGGCCTTGCCTCACATCCAAGCTGATCCATGACAGACCAATTCACATGTTGAGAGCTCACCCGTGGGGCCAGCTTCCTAAATCATAGAATCGTAGAATGGTTTGGGTTGGAAGGGACCATCTAGTTCCAATTCCCCTGCCATGGGCAGGGACACCTCCCACTAGACCAGGTTGCTCAGAGCCCCACCCAGTCTAACCTTGAACCCTAAAACTTGTCTCTATCTCACTCCTACATGAGTGAGCAATCCCTAGACTCACAGCCCTACATGTAAAGACACAGCATAAACAACAATAATACAATCAGAAGTAAGAACAAGGCTACTCCGTAGCGAAGAGCAAGCTGGGAACTGAGGCCAACAAAAAACAAAGGTCTCACCAACAAGGCACAGCCCCACAGCAGGGTAGAGAGGATGACAAGATAGACACAAGCTTTACTAGCACCTCACTGAGCACCAAAAAGAGAAATTAAGTCAGGGAAAACAAACAGCAAGTCAAGAAAAGCAGGAGGCAGTACTAGGGAAGACTACACCCACAGGCCAGAAAAGAACAACCCCAGGTTGAATAGGGGTCGAATAGAGCCCTTGAGGCCATGGCTAGGGTGCCCAGGTGAGCACCATCAGGGCCATCAAGGCCTATCAATGCCCTTGGAAGCCTGACTACAGACCTTAAAGATAAAGATGTTGTGGGCATGTGATTTGGGCTGGTGTTAGAAAGGGTTTGGGTGATAAGGCTTCAGCAGGGAAACATGAAAAACTGGGGGAACTTTTAGGGATTGTAGTGCTCAGGGTAGTTAGTTACTGGGTTGTCTTAGGCAACAGTGGGAAAACGATTCAAGTGACAATGTCCTGCTTTGACAGATGGTTGAATAGTCCGGCAGTGTTTTCTGGAAAGCTAAACCTGATTGCCTTTGGTGAAAGTTGGTTAGGAGTTTGTCTGCTTGCTTTTCACAGATGCTTCTGGCTTTATTTATCTGGGTTAGGACAACCTGGAAGGGCTGGGCAAGCAGGCTATAGGCATGTGTGAAAGGGCTGGATGGGTTTAGGGGTGGAAAAATAAATCAGTAAAGGCCAAGAGCTGTGATATTGATACATGAGCATTATTGCTCTGGGCTAAACTGCCTGTGGGGAGTAAGTAACTCAGCCATCTTGGACAAAGCTAGTGTTATGCTGGGGTCTTGTTTCTGGATTTCATTCTCTTAGTCTGCTGGTTTGGGCTGGTGTGGCAGGGACAGGTGGGTTTGCACTTGGAGGAGACTTATGAGCTCCTTCCAAAATCTGACTTTGGCCTTGGCCCCTCCAGTCCTTAATGACAAGGCAGTTAGTGCCTACCTGACAAGATTAACTTAAGCTGAAATTGTTTGTGTGATTCCTTCCTGCTTAATTTCCTAGTATTGTTTTCCCACTGGGATGTCCAAAATGTTATGCTTTCTTTGTTGTTCATGTATATTATAAAAATGGAGTGAAAGGGATATTTTCACAAAATGCCCTCACAGGATACAAAAGCATGGATATGCTTGGCTGGTTACATCTTTGACTGCCTTGGTATGACTGGCAAACTTGCTGCTCTCTTCCTTGAGTTCAGTTTAAGCTTAAGGCTTGCAAAAGACAAATGTTTCATTTAAAATAGGGAGAGTGATTCTTATATTGCTGTGCCATTTACTGTGTCCAGACCAGGTTACCTTTCTGATAGCCCCTTTGCTGTACTGGAGAAGCTACTGCAAAAGCCTTCATTATCCTTTCCCTTTGATATGCTTGCTGCTAAGTATTGTCAATGATATTAGCTGCTTTTCATTAAAGTGTAACTCTTTTAGAAAGAGAAAAGGGACTTTGTACCTTTGGGGGTGGCTTATAACCTCCTTCATTCATGTGCAGTGTGTGAGTTTATCTGATCACTGTGCTTCTTGGGGGAGTTGTATCCATGTAAATACATTTACTGCTTGTTTTTGGTGTGATTTCTTTAGCCTGTGTTGTACTAGGGATAACAGGCTGTCAGAAGGCAGGCTCTCATTCTGTTCTCTGGATATTGGCTTCCTCAGTCTTCATTTCACCTACAGAATGGTAAGCTAGAGTCTCAGATGAGTCCACTTCATTATGAATCGACTACTTTTTGGGGAGGAGAAAAACAACAACAAAAGCAAAGCTATGAAATACCTTATTTCCAGATCACATTGTAATTGGTAAGATTTTCATGCTTGTTTTCACAATAATGCTTAGAGATTAGCAGAGAACAGGGTCCCATTGGTTTAAGGTTTTATGCACATAAGTATTAATGTCCATACACTGAAGTGATTACAATGTAACAGCTAAAGTGGACACAAAATGGACGACAAAATGCTTAGGAAGCAAGTGCTCCTCCTGGAGACTAGCAAACATGGGAGAGGAGCATGCAAGGAGAGTACCAGGAGGCTGTTACACCATCACTCTTCCAACCTGAGTAACTACTTCTGCACAGCAGTGCAGTATTTTGACTGCACCAAAAGACCTGGCAAGTAGCCTCCTTCTTTAAGTGAACTGCTAGTATATATACCCTGCAAATATATGGAGGTTTGCTTGCTTGCTTGTTTGTTTGTTTGCTTTTTAATCTGGATATTTATATAAAGATCTGGATTCTCCAAAAGTTTAAAATCCACATGTGGAAGCAAAAGTTTTTTTTAACCTCTGAAGACAGGTGTAGAAGCCGAACGTTAGTTAATACCAATGAAATGTGCAGACTAGCACTGCATGTCAGAAGGGCATAATAAATTCTTTTTTAGATAAGCATCAGTATTTGCTAGAGCACGTTTTAATAATTTAAATCATTTGTTCAGCTCCTTCTCTGGGAAGAAAGGAAGCCAACAGAACTTCACTGAGCTGAAGGTGAGTGATTTCTTTGCTGGGCCTACAGTGCCACCTACAGTACCAAGTTTGCAGCAGAGAATGAGGTATAACAAAGCTATGAAGTAGTTGTAGTTTTGTTATTTAAATGGCCTACTGGACAAATCCATAGGTCTGAAACTGGAGAGCCCTTAAAAACCAAGATGCCTATTGTCTTCTTTTAAAATGTGGATGAAAATTAATGAACAATCAAAATGAGTGAATTATTTGATAAAGCTGGTACATAATTTAGTAAAATGATGCTTCATATTTTGTGAAGTTTTAGGCTATATAAGGGCATATGTGGAAAAACATCATGAATGGCAAAAATGTATTGCTGTTAGTTTAATTTCTGCTTCCAAATCTCCTTAAGACTTGGGGAAACATAAACTTTATTAGTTAAAAAAAAATCAATTTGTAAACATACCTTACTTATTCATCACTGAAATGGATGAGGACTCCTTCATTCCTAAGTAGTTAGATGGGATCTGAACTTTTTCAACAGATACCACAGTTCTTCATCTCTTCATGTGAATAAAGCAGCACACCATGTTTCCATGCAATTGAAATCTGAAGAAACTGCACCCTGTCAGAGAGATCGAGGCTTTAAAGCTCTCTTTGCAATAGTTACCTATTAATCTTAGAAAAACCTCAGAAGCAGATTTTACACTGAAACAGAGTATTGCACACAGTCATAAAAATCATATACAGATGTAAGTTGATCTTTCAGAAACTCAAAAGAGTGAGCAACCTCTAATGGAAAAGAAAAAAGGTAGCTGGTGGTCATTTTGGCATCTTTTTTAGAGTGGTATCTCGTAACCATTGTATCTCTGGCTTGGGCTGCAAAGCCTGGGCATGCATTAGAAATACAAGAAGGAACATTAACTCAGTGTACGTGCTCCCTGTTCACTAGCCTGTTCGCGATGCTGTCTGATCACTCTGGTTTGAGTTCATAAGATAAAGCTTCATAATTATTCATTATAATTTATTGAGTCTGTGCTGTCTCTGGTAGGTAACTAGGGATGTTACCATTGCTACATTGCTGGTTTTCTAACATTTGCCATTTTTAAGAGCAAGCTGGAGGGCTAGCAGCATCTTGCTAAGGATTTCCACAAGGGGACACAAAGCAACTGTGTACCCTGTTTAGTCCCAGAAACCCCCCACCTCCCTGCTGCTGGCTGGGGATGTGGCCATGAAGCTGGTTGAGGGGAGCTCCGTGCTCTTGGCGAGGTGGGCAGTGAGCAGCAATGCGCATAAACCGTACTGAGTTCTTCAGACTCAATTTGGTGTTATTACGTGGCCTTGAGGGTTGCTGTAAGCAAATTTATTTTATTCTCTACCAGCCTGAATTGAGAATTGAATGTTGTTTAAAGGCCTGGGGTATATTATCAAGGTGCAAGGACAAGGAAAAAATAGCCTGTATTTTAGGACTGGATTAAATTATTACTAGCTTTAGGCATAACATCTCTTTTGCTGTACTCATACGAAAAAATATCTGAAAGCAGAGTATGATACAAAAGTTCTCAGAAATAGTCAATTTCATTCTGAAATAAAGACAAATTGCAGCTTCTGCACTCAAGGATGTCTGTTTATGATCCATGTAAAATATCCATTGTAGTCCATTAGTCTGAGCAACATTTTGTGCAGGCTCCTACTTCTTCTGAATTACCCTTTGCAAGATTTTTAAAGAAAAGGACACTTAAAACAAGTAAAAAACCTCCCAATCCCTACTGGCTTTTGTGCCAAAAACCTAAACTCAGAAAAACTGTGATTAACACAGTAAGATATCATCTTGGGAGCCAGGTGTTTTGAAAAGGACAAGAGGATACAGGGGACATGGTGTTCTTTTGGTTGGAATCTTACCTTTTCGAATTAAGGGGAAAAAAAAAAGTTGAAAACTGTAGCAGAAAACAAAAACTGAAATACAGCTAACTTCTAACTCCTGGGATGTTTCTGAAACGTTCTATACTTCTTTATTAGGCACAACCAATTTATTCAGAATAAACCAGTCAAGTTATCAAGAATACAAACCCATTTTGTAAGTTCAGGTAGTTAAAGAGCAGAATCAAGATTTGTAGGTTATAGCTGAAGGATCTGGAAGGATAATGTCATCATGTTCGAAGAAAATAAAAGTAAGGAAAGAATTTTCTGTCACTTCTTCTGAAGAAGGCTTAGAAATCATAAGATCGGATTTTCAGCTAATACAAAGTAGTGTATATTATGCTTTTCCATGTATATACACACTTATGTGTGTGTATATTTATATGCACATACATAAATACACCCTTGCATTATATTTGGTAATATTCAAGGACCCTGAAACAGAGGTCTGAAAGCTGAAGATAAAGTATTCAAATCCAAACAGCTCACAGTATTGCTACAGCTGAGTCTTTCCCACTGCTGATGGAAAAGATGGAAATAAGAACTGAACAGCAGCTGGCAGTCTATCACTGGAAATAACAATAGGAAAATACTCATCAAGGAGCCTGTGGGATGCAGCCCTTTTGACTGCATGTCCAGAGGCAGAGCAGCCTGCCCTGAGGTTTCTCTGCAGTAGGATCAGCTGCTGCTGTTACCTTGGTTGGCTCCTGCCCAAAAAGGGTCTGTTTGCTGTGGCGCACCTCAGCTAGGACAAGGGACAGCTAAGCCAGGAGGAACTGCTGCCCATGTGTCCCTTGGCTGTGATGGTGGCTCCCATGGCACCCCATACAAGCCTGCATGAAGTCCAACAGGAAGCAGCCTGTGGACTAGGTATGGCTGGTGGCCTTCAAGGTGTCCTAGTCTGACTTGGGCTTCAAGAAATGCTTCCTTCAGATTATAAAGGATAGTTATGAAGGGTCTTACATGACATAATGCGTCGTGAAGCATGGGAAATTCCCCTCGTCACTATGGGACCTTACTCATAAAAGTCTAAATTTGTGAGAATTAGAGTTATAATCTGATTGCAGTATTGTTTGTGAACTTGACTTTAATTCTAGTATATTCCACAGAAAAGCAGTGAATCTGAGGCATGCTTGCCAACCAGCAGATTTTTATGTTTCTATTTTCAGAAGACACAATAATATAAGGACTGGCAGTGCGGCCTTGGGGGTAGCTTAACCCACTGATTCCCAAGTGATAGCGCATAGGACATACATGGCCTTTTTGCCATGCAGCTTTGCTAAACACCAGTGTTCAGCTGCTGTGTCACGGTCTCTTCCCTTTTACGTTACCAGAGGCATGAGATGTTCCCAAGTGTATGCAAGGTGTTTGCAAGCTGACTGAGCTCAGCACTGGGGCTGCAGTAAAGTTTGTTGACCAAGGCTCTAAGGGGTAGAGAAAAAAAAATAAAAGAAGAGCATCCCCCTGAGAACAGCTGATTTGGGGCTAAGACCTAAAATAAGAAAATTTAATGTTAGAATTTCAACAGGATGGCTCTTATAAATATTAAATAGCGTTACTTCCCCAGTATTCTTTTAGGAGGTGGTACTGGCAATATGATTCATCAGATGCAATTTACTTTAGCTCAGTTTTGCATAGGAGAACTTGACTTTTGAGAAGAAGTCAACAGTGGGCAGCCAATATCAGTTCTCTGACTTATCTGTTGCTCAGGATATACACATATACTGTTGCCATCTCCCCTGTCATCCTGGTAGGATGGAAAGAATATGATGAAATGAGGTCTTGGAGGTCAGTGCTCCATAAAAACAAGTCCCTGCCTGATAAATGACATGAGATTGTGCCTAGTGCTACCTGGCTCCTTAGACGTTAATGGCTTTACTCATATATACTAGGTGTATATACTTACATGGCTTGTTGGACTGTTACATCGAGCAGAATGTGCAGAGCACAACTGCAGGAGCAAGGGATCTTGTTCTTGTGTGTAGGAAGAGCTAGAAAAATAAGTGGAAGATGTCATTAAGAAAAGTAGATTGTGAGGTGGGGAGAGATAGGGTGTGGGAGGAGATTGTAACAAATCTTGAACAGTGAAGACAAAAAAAAAAA
>VXAV01006400.1:113697-132520 GCA_013399715.1 Alectura lathami | reverse complement strand
AAGATAGCACAAAGGTGATTTGCTTATAAAATAAAATTCACAACTTGTAAAAATATAACTGCAAATACTTGAACAAAACTATCTAACATGCTGGCACTAAACAGAAATGAATTATTTCTTTGGTGTTAAGTCCTTTATGTCCCCATTCTTTTGCATTATTTTAAGAACATATTATTCTGCTGTTTCTCTTCATATGAAGTCTGAAATTATATTTACTGTATCTGTCAGAGCACTTTTAGCACAATCTAAAAGCTTTATAAATAAAGGAGAATGGAACTTCATTCTACTTCTCTCAGCCATAGAAACATTCTTATGGGTCTTCCTTTCTCTTCCAGGCAAAGGAGGGAGGGAAAAAAAGCAGAAGCAAACAATATCAGAAAGTTACATTCTGAGGTATAGCAAAGCAATGTCATGTATGTATTCATATATATTCTGTTACTAAAAATATAAGAATTTCAAGAGCTAAATAATGGTATTATAACAATTTATTGGCCTAGTACTTAAAAATATTGGTAATAGAAATATACCCTCATGCACCTCATACAGTTAGCTGATACAAGTTGGAAATCTTTACCTACTCTAAGAGAAGTAGTATTGTACTTAAAGCAGTGAGTTTTTTACCATAATCTTCCCTCATTTATTCCTCATGATGGCCAGTTATACCATAACAAATTATTGTATTTGAAAAACTGAAATAAATAAGTCAAGCATACTCCTGTCCATGTGCAATTACTCTATTGGTGCAACTGCCAGTGGAAAAAAAAAATAGGCAGTAGAGCTGTAACTGATCTATTGTAAAATTTTAGTGGCAGATTTGGTAAAATACATACGTAGGTACCCATATTTCAGGAAATTAATGAAGAAAAAAGATATATTAAAATCTAAATGATTTTTTCCAAACATGACACCCAGTATTTATCTTTGGTCCAAACAAAAGCACAACTAGATACATGGTCTGAACTAGCCCATTTCAAACCCAAGTACTGATTCTTATAGATCTCTACATGTTCCCTTCTTCCTGATCTAATCTACCAGAACATTTCCTGTCAAATAACTTGCTACCTAGTATTTGCTTAGCAATAGTATTTCCATATCAAATTTGATGTATTGTTTGGCTAAACTCTATAGAAAAATACCTTAAAGGCCTTGCTGTAAGGATAGGGGAGATGAGCGGGCTGAATAGCTATTTCCTTTCATAAGTATTTAATTTCCTTCACAGAAAACCTTGTAGCCATACAAAATAAATAGCTGCAGCGGTAGTCCGAGACGTAAGCCTGAAATACATCCAAATGCAGTTCCACAAGAAACTGCTATCAAACATAAAGCGCACGTACAAGCCAGATTATGTTGTCTGTCTTCTACAAATAAAAGCTTTTCCCTTTCCGTGCTGTCTCCAGTCCCTATTTTCTTGTTTATGAAATTCTGTGGGGTGTAATTTCAATTCAGTGAGTTTTCATATAAAATAATCTGCAGCATTTTGCAGAAGCAGAGGTTGTGACACTGGAACTGAACTAGCCTGCCTCCAAAAGACAAAACAGAAAGACTAGGTTTTAATAATTTCTAGCTCAGGCCAGAACTATCAGAATGTTGTTTCAATAGTTAAATGGAATACTTCTGTGTATGGATTGGGAAGTTCGTAGTTGCCGCTGTTCTTGTTGCTTTGGACAGCTTTAATCGGCTAACTAGTTATTTTCCTTTGCCCCAGCCCCCGTTCTTCAGAATGCTGTTTAGGAAGCGGACTGTCACTTTTATCTTTCTCTTCCACCTCCCCAGCTATTGTCCAAGAAGAAGAATGGAGTTCCTATTGGGCTAAAATGAGAAGAAAATAGGGAAATCTGACTCAGGAGCAAATCTTGTTTTTTGTCAAACTTAGTAAAATCATTTTAAGTAGCCTTGTATATGAAAACATGCAGACACCAAACTACTGTTTTTCTCAAATCTAGCTTTTTGGGCAACTAGATTTTGAACACTGTAGGAAAGAATTTATGCTTGAATTGCTTCTCTAAGCTACGTGCAGAAGTGGTGTAGTATGTGTGATGGAGCTGTTAATTGTATTACAGTATGCATAGTTATTTAAGTTCCAATTGATGAGGTACTGCAAATGAGCATTTTATTTTGCAGGATTATTTTAATTCCTTTATTGTAAATACAGCTCTTGATCTGTCAAGAAAGACTCTCACAGTAGGGTTCATCCATGTTTTCAGAGGCTGCCTTCTCCTGCTGTTTCCTAAGCAGGTATTCCTTTAGGTCTGCCTTGAGCACCTGTGCAAGAAAAAGGGCAAGCTGATGTGAAATTGAGTTTCCTGTACAGTGGGGAATTGAAAAGGGAGGAAAGGAGGGAGGATAAGACAGGAAAAGAAGGATTAGTCCTTGTCACTGTACAGCTGATGACAGCATGCTTCTCTGTGAAAGATATTTGCTCTGCTTTCAAGTCAGTAGAAGGACTAATGATATGGAGGAGTTGACTACTGACGTGTAAAGCCACGTAAATTTGTGTGTTTTCAGTTTTAAAGTGTAAGTAATTAGTGTCTTCTGTCACTTCCAAGGAAGTATTTTTCTGCCACCTGCTGTGCATATTGTTCTCAATGCCTCTCAACTGAGCATAGCACTTCCTGCAAACATGAAACCCTTCGGTGTGAGCACAGTTCCTGCAGGCCTAAATTCTGCATGACTTTTCTCTCTGCTGAAGAGAGTTTGGATGAGACTAACACTGTGCAGAGAGGCATACTTCAGAAGAAACATGTTTTCAGAGTCTTGGGTGTTTATCTACTCTTTTGTGAGGATAGTTGATAGCAGCCTGAAGGTTGAAAGTCTACTGGGACCACTAGAGGAGGAAAAAAATCCTATTTTCTATACATGTTTTGAGGAAACCCATCTGAAATAAAAGGCAAAAAGATGCTACAAAGCAGAGCCTACTAGCTGTGCTTCTGGCACACTGTGATGTTTTAGCCAAATAGATGGATACCCACAAACTGTCCTTTGTTTGCTGAGCATACCCTCTCTTTCCACCACATCCTCCCTCCCGGTTTGAGTTACTGTATAATTACTCTTTCAGTTTTATTTTTGTTATTGGATAGAGGTACCAGAAACACTCCACTGAGCACTTATAGACAGTTCTACTACATATCTGTGCTTGTTTCCCCTCTTGTTTAAGGATGGATTATTTTATTATTGGAGTCTGATTTTACCCATGCACAGGTGTGCTACTTCAAGTTTCCTTAAAGTATGATCTTCTGAACTTATTTTCACTGAAAATAATTTACACTGAAAGCCTGGTTTTGTTTTATCTTGAGTAAAAAGTCTAGGTTTTTTGTTTTGTTTTTGTTTTTTAATTGAATTTGAACTCACAGCTATGACTAAGATCAAGCAGGCTTACATGACTATCTTTCTCATGCAAAAGGCTTTGGCAAGATTTTAGGCATTTTAAACTTTCCCCACAATAGAGAAAGAATGAATTCACAAAGCATAATAATTCTAGCTAAAGCTGAGCAGCTGAACAGTATTTTGGGGGTAAAGCGTCAAAAAAGATAACCCTTTCTCTTAAATGAACCACAGGCCTTATGCTGAAGGGAGTCGTAAAAAGGAGGCTGTGGTTTTGTACACTTCTTGCTGATTTTTTTTTTTTTTGCTTTCTGACTAATTTCAGCCATCTTTCTTCCTTTTGCCTGCCTTTGCTGTAGTTTGCAAATGCTTTTATTGTTCCCAATTATTTTTTTCATGCTTCTTTTTCATGCACTTGTTAAACATTTTAACAAAGCATATTTTACACAATCACAGAATCGTAGGGGTTGGAAGGGACTTCTGGATCTTGCTAAAGCAGGTTCCCTACAACAGGTTACACAGGAAAGTGCCCAGACATGTTTTGAATATCTCTGGAGAAGGAGACTCCAGAGCCTCTTTGGGCAGCCTGTTCCAGTGCTCTGTCACTCTCCAAGTTAAAAAATCCTTTCTCATGTTCAGATGGATCTTCCTGTGCTCTAAGTTGTGCCCTTTGTCCCTTGTCCTGTCGCTGGGCACCACCAAAAAGAGCTGGTCCCATTCTCTTGGCACCCACCCTTTGGCTGTTTCTAAGCATTGATAAGATCTCCTCTCAGGTTTCTCTTCTCCAGGCTAAACAGTCCCAGATCTCTCAGCCTTTCCTTATAAAAGAGACGCTCCAGGCATCTTTGTAGCCCTCCCCTGGACACTCTCCAGTACTTCCCTGTCTTTCACGACCCCAGAACTGGATGCAGTGCTCCAGATGTGGCCTCACTAGGGCAGAGTATAGGGAGACAACCACCTCCCTCACCCTCTTTTGGTCACGCCCCTTTTGGTGCAGCCCAGGATACTGTTGGCCTTCTTGGCCACAAGGGTGCATTGAATTCTACAAATATGTAGAATTCAGCTGAGAAGCTGTATAATGCCACCTTGAACCCAAAAAATTGTGTGTCCTCTAGAATCTTATACCTTCTAAGTTGTAGATGTTTCCACTTGATATTTCGATAGCAATTTGCCAGTCTCTAGATATTGCCCTCCGTTCATGTGTGCCTTAACAGACTTTTCTCCCAGCAAGATTCATGTCAGAGAAATCACTGATTCCTGGAAGCTTCCAGCAGCCTCGAAGGAGCAGGGGGCAGATTTTTCATGTCTAAGCTAGATCAGGAAGTAAACAAGTCTGACTGTAGTTTAGTCTCTGATTGCTGCTGACTTGGGCATAGTGTGATGCTGGAGAAAGGCAGGATATTTACAGGAGAGGCTTCTTACAGGTACTTGCCAGCACTTCGCTCCTGCCTGCAGTGCTCAGCCCAGTGGGATACAGAAACTGAGTGCAAAACGAATGTGTGAATTGCTCTTGTACATGACAACTGGAGTGCTACACTTGAGAACCGTCAAGCTTATACCTAGCAGCTGGTCCCTGTCTGGGGAGTGCCTAGTTGGGTGGTGGATCTGTTGCCGGCAGTTCAGCTGAAGGAGTATAAGTGACTGACTCTTCCTATGATGCAGACACTGCATGGAGTGGCTAGGCACTAAGTACCTGGGTTCTGCAGCCACAATGAACCATACTCAGTTAAGAGCTTAGCTCCTGTGAGAATAATGACTTCTGTCACTAGCTGCCACCAGACAGCTTGTTGTTGCAGCTTCTCCTCATTGCATCTGGCTTAAGGGTGACAATGAAAGGCCACATTTCTTCTGCAGAAAGGGCAGTGAGTGCTGATGCAGGCAGTCTGTACTGTGCCACGTTTCGCTTCTGTACCACTTTCCCACTGTAATTTTCCTTTGGGCTTTTAATTATGGTTGGGAGAGTTCCTGGCAGTACTGGCACTCCTGTATTACAGGCTAAGAGATCACCACCTGGGCATCTTGTAGGAGGTCCTCCAGGCTTGGAGCCGGATGCATTCCCTCACAGGGAGAAATGGCGCAGCATGCTCCAGGCACCTGCACTTGTTCTGTGCCCCACTGGAAGGTCACTAACCTGAGACCGTAAATCTAAGTTCTTGTTGTACCTCTGACCATTGATTTAGTAACAAAGTGCGTCTCCCCTTTAGCATTAGTTACAGAAGTGTATGCTTTTGTCTCATGTTGCCGTGCAAGTTTGCTTTCCACTTTAACCAGCATAGCATCTGCTTTGGTTCTGGATTGCTGCTCTCAGCTGAGAGATGATCCCTGCAGTCACAGGGTAAGGTACCTGTGGCTTATTTAAATGGATGACTTAAGATTTTATTCTATATGAATAGAATTGACATTTGTAGGTCAATGTTCAATACTTCCTGGATCACAGAGCAGCTAAGGGTGAAATAGGGAGTAAATTCATGTCAGCAGCATAGTGGTTCCTAAATAAAAATAAATCTCTGAGAAATCCTCCACTCGTGTTACTTATTTACATTGTAAAGTGGCTGACTGTCTTTGGCAATTACCTCTGAAACTCAGTGGAGTAAAATAGTCTCTCTTGGCGATGCCAGCAGAAGGCAGGACTTGCAGGGTGACTCTTCATGTGGCTTTTGGTCAAAACTTCCATTTTCTTTCCACATTGATTCCTTCCCTTTTTTCTTTTCCCAGTCTCTTTTACTGCATTTGAAAATGACAGGAAGAAATACCACCCTTGGAGCTACCCTTTCTAGTCCTTGTGTGAATGAAAACCAGTGCAGTGTGGGTAAAAGGCATCAAGTCCCAGTTCTCCATAGCCTTTATATCCCCTCCAGAATCACTTTGCAGAGGTATCATCAATCCATATACAGCAACAGGGCACCAGCCTGGTGTATTTACAGTGCTGCTAGTGGGCCTGTTCTGCAACCCTGTGGAACTGCTGCACGGTCTGTAGGCGCCAAGCTTGATGCTGCAGCATCACAGACTTGCTGGGGTACCTACTTGATTGCCTTCCTTCCCTCTGGGGGAAGTTTATAGCCTGCTGCCTGTTTGTAACATGACAGTTTAGAAATGCCAGAGACTGGAAATTGGACCACATGTGCCATTCATAGAGTTACAAATGGGAATCATTTAAAGCTCAAAACACCTCCTGCTTTTTTCCCCCCTCCCTTTTCTAAAGGTCAAGCTATTTGTGAAGAAACATTAAGCCAGCTGTAGAGAGGTTGCAAGACCATTCCAGCTACACTGTGATGTGATTTTTATCTCCCACTCTAATAGGCAATGTCAGTCATAATTAGTGTCACACATAAATTCTTAGCTGGAATGCAGGCTTCATATGATTAGGGACTAAACTATGTATAGTGCTGATCTTGTGACTCTGTAGTTTCAATTAGCAGATTCAGGGATGAAAAAACACTGAGAGATGATCGTTGAGGTCAGAGAGGTTATCATTTTCATTGCAGCTGCCATCTTAAAGAAGAAAATACAAATTAAAGGGGTTTTGATTAACCTGACTGGGGATATGGCTGCCACAGTACATCAGCAGGAAAAGCATGGTCAGGACAAAATTATTTCCATGACCTTGATCGCTGCTATAAGCATCCTAATCCCCAGTGGGTATGGTAACGACGTGGAGCACAAGCCTGCTATAGCCTAGCTCTGTTTCATTGGTGAAGCATGTAAGCAGATTATTACTGGGCTGATCAATGCTCTTGCCAATCAAGAAACTCTTGTGATTTTACAGCAATGCATAAGAAAGACAGAACATGAAGTAATTACTTCACAATGCTGGGCATGGACAGAAATACACCACCGTAGTCCAGTAAAATGACCCTGGACATCATCTTTAAGTGGACTTTCAATGCCAGAATTTCATCCTGAAAAATTTGCAAGGGATATTGTATTCAAAGAAAAAAGAAAAAACAAAATACCTTTGCCAGGGCTGGCACTAGCAGAGCAGCTCTGCCTGGTGTAGGAGACCACTAACAGTGGCAAGGCGCCTACAGACATACTTCACAGCTGGGCTGTGCCTGAGCCGTGGCAAGTTGGGTGAGGTGACTGCTGCTAAGAGATGTTATTGGATAATTGGCTCCAGTTCAGAAACAGCAGTTAACATCTCGCTCCCCAGGCCGTGAGTAGTATTGAGAGTCTTGTCTGTCCCTCCAGCCCTATCGAGCCCATTTTGTGCCTGCTCCTGACCTGCTTGTCATGTTGCAGTCCTCAGTCCACGAGGAAGAGAATGAGATGGTGAAAATATAGGCAACAAATAACTTGCCTCCATTTCTGAGCAGAGCTGAACCAACTCTGATCTTATATATATTTTTCTTCACAAACTTGTCTTCCTTTATCCTGTAAAACATTAAACCCATCATTTCTTGTTCTTTTTTTTTTTTTTTTTTTTTTTTTTTTTTCCCAAAAGGAAAACAGAGGACTGGCTGCAATTGCTTTATCTGAAAACACACAGGATGTTATTTCTTACTGCGAACACAACCTGCTGGTCCAGTCCTTTTGACTAGCCAGAGTCCCAGGCCTATGACTCCTACAAAAATACTAGGGGTCATGCAGGGAGAGGAGCCTGTTTCAGGGATCAAACAGCTTGAAATGTTAGATTTAGATGTCCTCCTTACATTGCAAAACAAAACAAAACAAAACTCACAACCACACTGTACGTGTTGACTTCACTGTCTTCATGTGCTTGCATATTTGGCCCACAGCAGCATGAATAATTGCACCATCAAAAAGTCTGAGATTTTAACAATTCCAGGTTGGAGCCCAGAACATATTATGGGAGATAAGACTCAGTGGTCCCTCTGTAATGCGTTAAAATGTGTGGTAGTTCTTTATACACAGACAACGCTCCCCAGAAACAGTATACTTTTAGTTTGTTTGCTGCTTGAGAGACTGTCTGAAGGAAAAATCATGGAAGAATATGCAATTAAGGATTTGGAAATACCTACTTATGTTCAAAAACTCTCTGAATGGACTCTGTGTGCTTTGGCTTCCTGCTGGGTAGAAGATAAAATCAGAGACATGGCATTAATTACCTACTCTTGCAAACATGAACATAAGTGTAACCACTCAGATGAGAAATTCTAATAAAAGTGATAAGTGGATGGACTGCTTAGTCAGTAAAATTGCTTTCATAAATATTTGCAGAATTGGAGATTAAAAGTGCAGCTGCTACTGTGGCCATCAGAGCTAGGCAAGTAATTCCCCTCAAAATTTAAATTTAGCTTCTCTCTTCTTAGGGAATACTTTTAAACTGTTCTAAAATTAGTATTTGTAAAATCATATGCACGGCATCATTAGAATGAGGAGAAGAGCTTTATACAGGTTAATGGACAAGAAGTCCATGGACAACAGGCAACAGATGTATACATCTTTAGTATGCCAATTCAGAATACTGGGGAGGCTGTATTTGCATGCTCTTCATGAATAGTGTTTCTTAGGTCTCAGGATCATTTGAATTGGAAGAACCTGTGGAGGTCGCTGGTTCATAGATTTGAGGCATGGCTGAGGTTGGCAGGGCCCTCTGGGTCCATCTGCTCCAACCCCTGCTCCAACAGGGACACCCAGAGCAGGATGCCTAGGCCCATGTCCAGGAGGCTTCTGAAGGTCTCCAAGGAGCAGAATGCAGAACCTCTGGGCAGCCTGTGCCAGTGCTCTGTCACCCGCACAGAGCAGAAGTTCAGAGGGATCCTCCTGTGTGCCAGTTTGTGCCCACTGCCTCTTGTCCTGGCACTGGGCACCACCGAAAAGAGCCTGTCTCTGTCTTCATTGCTTCCTCCCTTCAAGTAGTTATACACACTGATTAGATCCCCCATGCATCTTTTCTAGGCTAGAGTCCCATCTCTCTGAGCCTTTCCTCATACGAGAGATGTGCCATTCCCTTTATCATCTTTGTGGTGCTTTGTTGGACTCCCTCCAGTACTTCCATGTCTCCTTTGTATCAAGTGGTCTAGAACTGGACAAAGTACTCCAAGTGTGACCTCACCAGCCCTGAGTAGAGGGGAGAAGTTCAATGTCCTGCTCACCAGCAGAGTCAGCTCTGAGGTCAGATCAAGTTTCTCAGGGCTTTATCCACCTGAGTCTTACAAAACTCTAAGTTTCCTTAGAAAAAAATATTTCCTTATCCAGCCAGGCCCTCTCCGGTCACAACTGATGCCCTTTGCCTCACGTGTCTGCTGTACACCACTGAAGAGTCTGGTTCCTTCCTTGTGTCCTTCTCGTAGGTGCTGGGTGATGCAGCCAGATCTCCCTGAAGCCGTCTCTTCCTCATGCTGAACAAGCTTCACTCCCTCGTTCTTTTCTTACCGTGCAAGTGCTCATGCTTCAGCCCCTGCTATCCAGTTGGCCTCTGCTGAACTTGATGCAGCTTATTGATACCTTTCTTGTATTGCATGACTGAAAATTGGACACATTGCCTGGATGTAGTCTAATAAGCACTGAGTAGGAAAAAATTGTTTTTCTCAAATTTGCAGCTATTTTCCTTTTAGCACAGCCCTGGATGCTGTTATCTGTCCTTGCTGCCAGAGCATATTGCCGGTTCATGTTCAGCTTGTCACCTACCAACAGCCCCGAGGCCTTCTCAGCAGAGCTGCTTCTCAGTCAGTCCATCTCCAGCCTGTGGTTTTTCAAAGGGCTACTTCTTCCCAGGGGCAGAACTCTGAATTTGTCCTTACTGAATTTCACAAGGTTAGTATTGGCTCATTTTTCCAGCCTTGTCCTTATCAACAGTTTGATAGGAGACAGAATACTGCACCAGCAGCTGGTCTGACATATACAACATTCTTTATATCTTTATTTTTATTTATTTAGGTAAATTTAGTACATTTTTTGTACTGCTGGCTTTGTCACCATTTCTCTTCCTCAATGAAATAATTACTAGTAAGTTTCCTTGGTGTTACTCACATTAGGATGTTCCTCTGTTATGGAAAAGGAACACAGAGCTGCAAGAAGTATTCCCACTTAGACCCATTGTAGCCTCTTGAGCTCCTCAAGCCTGGATTGCTTAGTCTTTCATCTCTCTGCTAGAGAGAAATCTTACAGGGAATAGAAAACATCCAAAGAAAGGTCAGTTAATATGCACCTTGGGCATCAAGGTATGGCAAATACATGACGCAGAGAAATGTTATTGGTGTGCTGTTTGGGAGGGTCTTAGACCACAAGGGAAAAATAAATAGTAGTCTCTTGTTCAATAGTCTCTTCACTACACACAGTAAGATTTTGGATATCTCTGCCTTTAGAAATCACTTGTAGGTTGAATGGAGGGGGAGAAAGGGAGAAGAGTATATAATCCCATCTCCTTTTGTATATTGAGAGTCAATGTCACCTGGTGCCAGCACAGAGTAACCTTCATGTAATGCAGAGCACATCTTTCAGTATTAGAGCTCATCTGCCTCTACAAATGTTCACCTTGATGATTGGTCCCTGCCATATGTTTGGAGTGGTCTACAGTCTGTGTAAGCTAGGTCCTCTGGTTGATCTCCAGGGCTACCTCGGAGAAGAATTGCTATGAAACGAGATTATAAAGTGAACAATCTGGTGAAAAATTCCATCCCATACAATATGAATGTGCAATTGTTATGCCTAGAAGACAGATGAATTTTAATTTTTAATGGTAATTAGTAATCAGACAAGAAAGGTCACTTTTAAAAATCATAATTGCTTGCAACTTAACGGTAGAACTGAAACTCACTTTTCTTTTTGGCTTGGCTCTGAACACCCTTACTCCTTGCTTGATTCTTCTAAACAGCTGTTCTTAGAATACTGTCAGCTCCCATAGTAGACGCCTAGCACTTGCTCCTCTCCAAATCACTAGGAACTAATCAGGTTTCCTTGGGGATAATGAGAGCTAGATACATATTTTTTATCCAAAACTAGGCTTCTTGTGTGGCAAGTCAGGGAGAATGTTAAAACTGAATAACTTAACTATAGCCTTCCTGAATGCTAGGAAGGATCCTGCACAAAATAGGAGAACAAAACTGAAGTTATATGTAAAGAGAAAACATTAAACATCTGCAATACTTTTTTAGAAATCTAGAAACAAATGTGACTTTTCTAGTACATTTGTAAGGAATTATACAACGCTTTCAAGCAGACAACGTAATGGCCTATTAGAGAAACACAATGTCACTTGTAGGTGGCTAGAAGTACAAAGTAGGAAGATGATAGTGTCACTAAATGTTTTTTGTAAATTGCAAGGAGGGGAAATGTTTTCTGGCTGAGTAGAGATACACGCACAGATAGATGTAGGCAGGAGAAGGTAAGAATGCTGTTTTCTCATTGATCCCTTAATCTTTATTCTAACTCAAGCATCCAAAATTTGTAGGTTCATTACTGAGGCTTTAACATCATTCAGCTATGAACAGATAGCAAGAGAGCATAAAGATTAGTGTCTGGGTCTCAATCTCTTTCTCTCTGTAACAGTGTTCAGAATGCTATATTCTTGCTGTCCTTCTGCAAGAGAACAAAAACAGAAGCTGTTTTCTGATGCATAGGGAAGGGTTTTTCAGCTGTTGAAAATCAAGCATATCTATAAGCTGGGCTGCAAAATGCAGTGTAGCTTAAATATCTTTCTGCTAATTTTGAAGGACTCAGCTTGAAAATCAGGAGTTATCTGGCTGTCATTGCACTGTGCTCTGTACTGCCTCACATTGCTGTATTACTTAAGCAAACTATTAGTCAAGAGCTAACTTGATAAGTGCATTACTGTGGCAACCAGAGCATTAACATACTACACCAGTGAAGTACAGCCAGCTTATACTTTTTATTTCTGGCATAGGAGTTTGAGGTAATGATATATGTGCTGTAGTGCTGTGCTGAATTGGAATAAAAAGTAATGGCAAAGCTAAAAAAGATCCAAATGTAATATTTATTGCATGCCTAATGCCTAGGCAATTGTGGTAACTTGAGTGATTTCTAAGTGAAAAAATAAAAATAATACATGAACCAGAATATATAGCCAGAACACTTCTCATTCTCTTTCCACTTCTTTGCCTCGCTTTCTTTAATTTTACATTTTATTTCATCTTGAGCAAAACCTATCATAAGCTTTTTAGTATCCTTTATTTTTTCCTGTCATTCATGCATTTCATCTAATATGCAAGATGTGCAAATGGAAAATATTTTTAAAGCAGCAAATATATAGGAAGTGGCAGATACCTGACAGAGCATAATCTGAGAGAATAAACAAAGCATTTAACCTGACTGACAAATTCCATTTTAGTGTTTAGGTGGCTTAAAATTTCTCTACATACAGATCCAAAGCAGTGAAAAAACCACCAACAAACGCAATGTTGCCTTCCAGGACAGCCCTACTTCACCTTGTTTTAATGCCCGTTGCACTGGAATGCAGACTCCTCATTATTCCCTGAATTACATTGTGCCCAAAAGTGTTTTAAATGTGACGGCATCTGAAATCAAAGAGTACAAATCTATTCCACTGCAGGACACTCTTATTTCCAATGCAGGTGACCTGTAATTATAGTCTCCAGCTTTTGCTCAGAGATGTGAATGTGACTGACCTCCGCTTGTGCAGGATGCAGAAAGCTATTTTTAAGTCACACTGCTGTCTCTCAGTTCATATTTGGTTGCAAATTAAAATGAGTGTGAGCAAACTCTAGAGCAGCCAAATGGCTACTCTAAAGCTGTATGGAATAGTTCTACGAAGCTCGTCTGCTTATTTGACCAGATCTTTAATGCTATGTTACAAAGAACTCACTCTGGCATTATACCACCACCAAAAAAGTTTTCTTTGGCCTCCTACAAAACAGCTCTTTGTTTATACAGAGCTTATACTTCTGGAGTCTGGGATCACATCTGTAATTTCATTTAAAGAAAAAGCAAAATGTGGTTTTGTTTTAGACATTGCCAGTTAGATGGAAAAGGCACATCTTGTATACTGCTGTTTGAAGTCTGTCTTGGTGTACACAATGAGCTCTTAAGCAAGAAAAAAATGCTAAAAATATCTTGTATATGATGCTTATGACAATATATTTAATGCTCTTTTTTGACAGCCTCTTCAATATTGTGTTCCTGTGATACACACAGAACTCCAGGCAGTTTGACAAACCTGTATAAGATCATCAGTGAGGTGCAGATTTTCACACACACAAGCAGATGGCAAAGCAACTAGCAGTTCAGAGAGACAGGGAGCAGGATATTACAGCACCCGTAGAAATTGAACACCTACTGCCAGTGGCCTAGTTTCTTTAATCATGCAAAGTTTTGGTAGTTGCTCTGTTATGAAGAAAAGAGGAAAAGGAGCAGCATACCATGTGTTACTGTTGTGCTACTTAAGTAACATAACATGTAGAATCATAGAATCGTCGAATCATAAAAGTTGAAAACACCTCTCAGATCATCTAGTCCAACCATCAGCCTAATGCCACTGTGCCCGTTAAACCATGTCACTCAGTGCCACATCTACACATTTCTTGAACTCCTCCAGGGAAAGAGACTCCACCACCTGCCTGGGCAGCCTGTTCCACTGCCTGGCCACTCTCTCAGAGAATAAGTTTTTCCCTAACATCCAACCTGAACCTCCCCTGGTGCAGTTTGAGGCCGTTACCTCTCGTTCTATCACTGTTACCTGGGAGAAGAGGCCGACCCCCACCTCACTGCAGCCTCCTTTCAGGTAGCTGTAGAGAATTTTGTACTGAGTATTCTACAAGAAGGACTCTGAGTTACAATGCAAATCTATATTTTGGAAGTTTTTTACTTTTTTTACTTTGAAACTCTTTGTGCCTTGCAGATTTTGTAACTTTATCACAAATATGACCTTCACAAGAAAGGACTGACTTGCCAGTTTGCTGCTGTGGAAAGCAAATGCGAGACCGAGAGGGGCTGCCTGTGAGGCAGGAGTTATAACGAGGAAGTCCTCCAGGTGTGTTAGAGAAGCAGTTTATGGAGAAAGAAGTTACTGCCCCTAACCACATAAAGCATCTGGAGATGAATGCAGCTGGTTGATAAGCTAAGGGTAAAGAAATGTTTCATATGGGTTTTCCAGCTCACCTGATGGTACATCTTAAGACTCTAGTTACAACAAACATTTGATTCTGAAAGTAGCGTAGTGAAATCCTAAAGGAAGCAGTTGATATAATTGTTTCACTGTTTGTAGAGCTCTTTTCATTATGAGAGAGAACATCACTTTATACGTACAGAAATTCCTCTCGTGCCCATACCTTAACTAACCATGCCCCCAGCTCTAGCACTCTTTTATTATTTTCTCTGTCTTAAAAAACATTTTTCTTTTCCTTATTCCCAGATCCTCAGCAGGAAAAGAAGTTCCCAGAGCTATCTCAGTTCCTGCAGGTGCATGTGGTTCATGTGTACTTTTTCTGCTTGGCACCAGCTGCACAGATGTGCAGCATCTGTGTGTTTGTGAAACAGTGGCTCTGCTGAATTGTATGATTCCTTATCAGCAAGTGTAAAGTCAGGTGTACTCTGGTGGAAATTTCCCTGGAAGAAAACCCTCTTATTTTCATTCAAGTAAAAATTAAGACTAGGGAAAAAATATTATAGGGGAGGGGGAGAAATGAATTACATCTACTTGCTTGTCAGAGTAGGAGGAAGGAACAGTAATTTGAAGAACTGATGCTTCAGATTTGAGGCTGGTCTTGTGATTTTTAATTCTGGAACCAGTAGCAGTGTTCAGCTAGCCTGGATGCTTTCTCTAATGACAGTCAGGCTACTACTCTGATGGAAATTCTCTGCTTTATGCTAATCTTGTGAAAGTCTGGCTAGAACTAGATTGAATATTTCATTTTGGTTTCAGCTGAAGGTAAATTCCCAGACATCTTGCACATTGCAGAAAGTTGAGCACTGCATTGTTGTACATATAGGATAGTTCCTTCAAACATGATGGAATTAATTTTTTGTTTTTTAGAACTTAATTGCATAAATGTAAACAATTGCATTTTTCCTCTTCTCTCACCCAGAGCTCATTCCAGAGTGGAAGGTCACAGGGAAAAATATTTCATTACTTCTGAAAAACACAGACGTCTTCCTTCTGAGGTTCTAAATAGCTATTCTACATTGCTGAAAACAGCAATCCTAGCCGAGAACAGCAGCGCCACATTTTTATTTATAGTTTTATATTTTATCAGTTTTCCAAAACCTTTAAAATTGAGTACTTTGTCATGGGTCCTTAGACCATGTACTTAACAAAAATGATAGAATTTCTGAAATTACTGCAGGTTTCTTTTCTACTTAATGAGTTCCTTATCCTGATATATGATCTTCCTATGACATCTCTTCCACATATGAATGTCTGGCTTGCAGCGAATCCTGAAGGTTTGAGTTCTGTGCATTAACCTACATTCTAAAAATATAGCTCTTGCTGGAATACCTCACAAGCCAAGGTCATGGCTAATTTGTGATACAAAAACCTACTTATATTCCTGTGAGTGTTACTGGAAAGTAGGTGCTTTGGTCACTTAGGCCTTGTGGCAAAGACATATGATAGCTGTCAAAAGCTGTTTAGGAGAGTAGCATGGGTTTAGAAAACAATGCTGTCAGTTATTTGAAACAGTGTCATTATCAGGAAGCCTGTGTGTTACCCTCTAAACTCCATATCCATCTTCTGCTTTTCTGTGCTCTGCTTGCTTTACAAAGCAATTGGATGAGATAGGATTAAAGACCAAGTCCACTTCAAATTAGCGGATTCTCTTAAAGGTTACACTAGCATCTCTTGGCTGAGAAGTAAAAAAAATGGTGGATCTGTATCAAATTAACTCTGATTTATCAGCTAATAATAACTGCCCATAAACACTGAAAAATGTCAGTCTCTCAGAGGAAAGTGAGATGGAAAGATGTAGAAAAAAAATTCATTTTATGGATGAATTCAGTGTTTCCTTTTCCAGGCAAGAACTAAGGAAAACAGTTTCTGCAGAATTAGGTACTTCTTTATCATTTAAAATCTAGGAAGTGATAACAGATGAATGGAAATAATAGGCTGGGTAAGCTGTGTGGAAAATTCATTATGAGTTTAACAAAATTAACTGAACAGTTAAATGGTGTCCTTGTGTTTATTGTCACTGTGGGTGTACATGATAAAATTTTAAAAAGCACGAAAACTAATGAGATTGAGAGCTTTGAGTTGAACCATGTATTTCAAAATTACCACTGGTATGGATTTACAAATTCATTAACTGCATTTAATCATAAATGGAGAAGCTTTGATCTGTGTGATTCACAGCTTCAACTTTTCATCATGAATTAAGACCGATAGCATGGATGTGAAGCTAAAATTCTTGAAATAATGATCTTTTGAGTCTTTGCCTATGATGATGGTGTCCATTCAGATTATCATCTTTGGCAAACATGCTAATGTTGTTAGGTTAACACTTAGTAAGAAGAAAATGCTTCTTTGTATGTTATGTTATTGTGAGTTGTTTTGAAACATGATTTCGGTTGTTACCTGTTCTTCTTGTAGTGTTTTCCTCAATTTTATTAAAAAAATTAAAAAATGTACTATCTAACGGGATGGCTATTTCCAATAGTCCTTTTGGAAACAGTTCTGTATTCACAGCTATTTCTTCTTTTATCTCTGAATACAGTTGCTGTCTCAAGTTCTTATGCATACTGCATGAAAGGTCTGTATTTTGTTATAACATACAAGTCTGTATCTACGCGATAGATCTATGAGTCTAAATAGGATAACTTTGGGGCCTAGGAACCTTCAGAATGTCCCTAGCAAAATTAACATATTTACATGTATCTTTGTACTTACCATTGCTCTATTCTGTACAGTCCAGCTGTGATGGCAGTATATATTTGTCAAAGGTATACACCTCTGCGCAAAATAGCAGAGAACCAAACAGAGCTGGACCAAAGATATGCTTGGTCCAGCACCTTCTCTGAAATTATTAAACATCAGAGAACAAGAGTAGAACATGCTCATATGTATTCTCAACCTTCAAACACTTTATATTTAGCTTAGGTGCTCTATACGTATATAATATCTCAGTGGATTTACGCATGAACATTTCCAGTGATTTTTTACATTTAGTGTAAAATTTTAACATCCATCACGTATCATGGTAAACTTTACAGCTGAATTACATGCTGTGTGATGAATCAGGCCCTTTTGTTTATTCTCAGCTAGGCAATCAGGCCTTTATTGGACACCTGCAGTCCTTATGTTGGAAGGCACAATAAGCAATTGATTTCTGTCTATCTCCCTATCACTGTACATAGATTTTACAGACTTCTATCATGTCCTTCCCCACTTATCTCTTTTTCAAGTTGGAAAGACCTGATCTGCTCTGATGCTCTGATTCTCTTTCAGAAGACATTGTACATTTTTAATGACTATCGTTATTCTTCTACAAACCCTCTCTGGAGGAAATGGGAAGACCAGTTGCTATGTGTAGTGTTTAGCTATGAACGTACTTGTTTTGAGAATGGTGCCATGCATTTTGCTCTGTAATATTTCCTAAAAATATCTAGCATTCAGTATGCTTCTCTGGTCACTATGGAGCACTGAGTTGATAGGTATCCCAAGAGCATATTCTGTTGGCTAGAAATCCATCGCCTTACACATGAATATGGGACTGTTTCTCCATGTTACTTTAACCATAAAGAAGCTCCTTTATTTCCCAGCAGCTTGAGAAAGTTCAGATATGAGAAAGCTCAGACATGCTTGCTTTTGTTTCAAAGGCTGAAAGTCAACTGTAGGTGAAAACCAGACATGAATCCTTAAGGGCACAAGAACTGAGTTTAAGCTGTTTTTATATTCTGTAATCTTCAAGGGGTGTCACATTAGAAAGTCTGTTTTTTCTTTTTTCTCCCACTACCACCCCCCCAAAACTGAACATTTTTATGCTTCCATGACACTAAATGGTGCCTACAGGCTGCTATCAATCTTTAGCTGCATGTTCATGCATTAAATTTTATGTATTGTTAGAGATCAAATGGCATTATTAAGAGCAAGCAGTCTTCCTTTCCAGTGTGTTAGATACATAGCACTGAAAAACAAGGAATGAAAATGAGCTTTTGAAAAAGATGCAGGATTTGGGCTGTATTAGCAAAACCTCATCTGAGCATTCAGCTTTTCCCACCTCCACCCCTGCTCTTTTATAACAGCTAGGTTTTCAACAGTAAACCTGATTTTATGTTGAGCCTTGCTTTGTAGTACAGCCTTTGTGTAAATGACAGATTTGTGTCTGTAATGTCTGCAAATCTGGAAAAGAAGCTGTCATTTTGAGGAAGGTGGACACACGAAGTTGCCACATGGGTTACTGGGACTATTCCTACACTTTTGAAAGTTTTATTTATCAAAAACCCCGTGTTACTGATGCGTGCTTTTCAAAGTGTAGGGAAAGAATGGGAAAAGTTAAGAGAAGACAACATGGTTTATTGGCTTCTGGAAGAAGATAGATTTTTATAAAATCTCTGAATAGCTCTGTTTCCAGACTACAGACTTACTGAAAAATTTTTTTTTTTTTTTTTTTTTCCCCTATTCCTGTTTACAGAC
>VXAV01006400.1:76478-93073 GCA_013399715.1 Alectura lathami | reverse complement strand
TTTTTTTTTTTTTTTTCAGTTCCTAGAACCTCATCTACTTCAGATTTAATTGCAATTCTGAGAGAGGTTTCTCCTAGTTTTATTGCGTTAATAATTTATATCTAATAAAGGGAAACGGTGGAAGTAACAGACAAAGCTGGATCAGTTATTGTTACCAAGTGGTACCCTGGAGATGCAATGAATGAGTCAGACTTTTGCTATGACGTTTTGATAAATTTCATTTCTGCATGCTTAGAATCTGTGTATGATCTTGTCATTTGTCAGTGGTTAGTATTAAATGACAATGTATTTGTTATAAACAGATTTTAATTTACAGCTAAATGCTAAAATGTTTAATGCTGAGGAAAGAAAGTAACCTGGTCTTTCCATCTGTGTCTGTGGATTTCCACTGCTATGCTGGGAGAGAAGAAGCATGAAAATAAATTGTGAGTAAAATGCATTTATTACTGAAGTAACATGTAGTGCTCAGCCTTTAAGGGAAAAGAGAGTGTCCAGTTCCACTTATCAGTTTAAAATTCAGTGTTTAAAAGCGCAGAGATTTAGCTCTAGTCTAAAAGCAAACCAAGTCTAGGGCCTTTCCTGTATTTCATCCTAGTCTTGTGAGCCCTAATTTTTATTCACAATAAAATGCCAATAACCTGTAATACTGAATCCATCACTCTTACTGTTTCTATCTGCGTTACTTTCTCCCATACCTTCTCCTGTTTTGCAGTAACTGAGTGTGTCTTTTTAAGTTGCTTAAGTTGAAGCAGCAAATAAGTGTAGATAGTCTTTCTTAAGCTCCACTCTTCTAGTGTGATTCTGAGACTGAAAGAACAACAAAATCAGAAAGAGAGCAGAAGTGGTGTTTCCTGAATAAAATTAAGTTTGTTTTTCTATATCTTTTTGGCTTAGCTGAACAAATCTTTACTGGTTTTAGCAAAGCAACACAAAAATTCATCAGGAAAATATTTTGATACACTTTGTTGATCTGTTTCTAAAAATTCCCTCCTTCCTTTGTCTTTCTGTTTTGCCAAGTCAGCCAGGGTGAGGATCTGCCCCAAGAATAAATGCTATGAAGTTTGCCTTGATTTCCAGTCCCTGGAACTGTCTTCAGCAGTCAAGATTCAAAGCTGCTTCTTGAGCACAGTTTTGATCAAGCTTTCACTGAAGAAATAGTTAAATATTAAATGTAAGATGAAAATGCTTGAATTGAGCAAAAAGGGCTTTGACGTGGGGTACTAAGGACAATTTCATATACTCAGCTTTTCAGCTGATTAATTATAAGGGAAAACTCTTCTGTCACATAGAGGCAAAATCTTTGCTTATAGTACCTTCCTCCTTCTCTGAGGACACAGCTTGAGCGTTCTTGTAGCTGAGTGTCTGTAAGCAGTGCTTTCCTTAGCTCTTCCTTGGCATGTGGGAAAGTATCATATGAACTACAGATCAATCAGAAAAAAAATCAGTGTAAGTTTTTAAATTTCTTGGAGTTTTAAGGTTTTAACATATCTATTGCAAGTCATCATTACTCTAGGTCAACATAGGTTAAAATGGTTGTACAGAGTGGTGAGAGAATATTTCTGAACTGTCATGGTTCGTAAATGTTGTGCAGCCGGTGAATTCCGGAACATACAAATGCCTCAGACTTTGTACTCGCTGTTGCGTCTGGAGAAATTTCCTGAGCACTCTGAGGTACAGAGGGGAAGGTCATTTGTTGGCTTTTCTTGCCTCTGAACTTTGTAGGCAAAGGAGTGACGCACCAAAATTCTACTTGAAGTGGAACCAGAAACCCAGGCTTCCCCATAAGTCTGTGTTATTCAAGCATTCAGGAAATGCTGTTTGCTGCATCAGAAATAAAAAGGAAATAAAACATTGTTTACTTTCAGTTCAGTTGAGGAAACTTCAAAGACAGGAACTGTGTGTAAATGACATTATAAGAAGCATCTCTCCTATATCACAAATTAGCTTCTAATAGCCAGACAAAGTGCTATGGTTTGCAGATAGCCTTGTCCTTCATGCCTCCCTAGAGATCTTATCCCAAATTGAATCATGATACTGTAGCATTACTAGTATCACAGTTCTGACCAGTACAACTGTACACGTTTTTTGCACCAGAAGGAAGGCTGTCAGGATAAGCTGAGTGTGAGCAGCAATAGTGATTACATCAAAATCTGAATAATGGCTTGTTCAGACAGCATTTGCTCCCAGTTCCCCATCAATTGAAAACTTTCTGTTCTAAGCTTTGTTTCTACTCAAGCTGAAACACATTGAACGTAGAACTGTACCAGAGAATATAGGAAAAAAGGAGGGATTAGAAGTGTGAGACTGAGAGTCTAATCTGGTTAGAAAGACAAACAAAATAAGCTTTTGTCATTAAAAGCAGATATTATATAAAATGCCTTAGTCACGGAATGAATCCTAACCTCATTTTTTTTTAAATAGAAGTAAGCCTTCAAAGGTTTTAGATACTTTACAAAAAAAGGTTATGCTCCTAAATTGCTTGACACTTGAGTTAAATCAATTTAATTGGACATAGATTCTGCATGGTTCTAGATGTTCATCACAGAAGTAGTAGGACCATGGAGAACGTCTCTGCTATGTCAAACACCTATGTGTATAAGTAAAATAACTATACTTAATTACATACATAAAAGCAGCACCTCCTATAGAGATTTTTTTAGAAATAATGAGCTTGGGTGATACGCAAAAGTGCTGTCTTCCTACAGACTTGTATAACCTTCTGTCAGAATTCCTTTGCAACTAAGAATTGTCTTTTGAAGTTCCTTCCTGTCATAGAATGAATCATAGAATCATAGAATGGCTTGGGTAGGAAGGGACCTCAGAGATCGTTTAGTTCCAACCCCCCTGCCGTGGACAGGGCTGCCAGCCACTAGCTCACTAGATCAAACTGCCCAGGAACCCATCCAGCCTGGCCTTGAACACAGCCAGGGATGGGGCAGCCACAACTTCTCTGGGCAGCCTGTGCCAGCGCCTCACCACTCTCTCAGGGAAGAATTTCTTCCTGATGTCCAACCTAAACCTCCCCTCTTTCAGTTTTAGCCCATTCCCCCTTGTCCTACCATTCTCCACCTGTGTAAAAAGTCGGTCCCCCTCCTGCCTGTAAGCTCCTTTCAAGTATTGGAAGGCCGCAATGAGGTCTCCCCAGAGCCTTCTCTTTTCCAAGCTGAACAATCCCAACTCCATCAACCTTTCCTCATACGAGAGGTGCTCCAGCCCTCTCATCATTTTGGTGGCCCTCCTCTGGACCCGCTCCAACAACTCCGCATCCTTTCTCTACTGGGGGCCCCAGGCCTGGACACAGCACTCCAGGTGAGGCCTCACAAGGGCAGAGTAGAGGGGGACGATCACCTCCCTCTCCCTGCTGGCCACCCTTCTCTTGATGCAGCCCAGGATGCCATTGGCCTTCCAGGCTGCAAGAGCGCACTGCCGGCTCATGGCCAGCTTTTCGTCAATCACAACGCCCAAGTCCTTCTCCGCAGGGCTGCTCTCAAGGAGTTCTTCTCCCAGTCTGTACACACACCTGGGATTGCCCCAACCCAAGTGCAACACCTTGCACTTGGCCTTGTTGAACCTCATGAGGTTCTTGTGGGCCCACTTTTCCAGCCTGTCCAGGCCCCTCTGGATGGCATCGTTGTCCTTCTCCTTCCCTTGCTCTATCTTTTAACATGCATTTTGCAGGCATAATTCAATGAAAGTCTCTCACCAAACTTTAAAATGGATGAAAAAATACATCACTTTTTTGTGATGCATAATAGAGAGATGATAATATTATTCTGTTGCATAACTAAATATAGGAAGATCCTTTTAGTATTTTGAATGGAAAAGAGTCAGGGCTAATGATTTACAAAAGGTTACAGCTAATATTCCATTAACTAGTTTTTTTTTTTTTTTTAAATCTAAAATGATGGCTGTAATTTTTTTAACAGGAAAGAAAAAAACACTGTTCTTTGCACTCTGAGTACTTTGTCCAGTTGTTTCATGTTGGCTGCTGTGTGATTACATCTTGAAAGGTTACTGCAGAAGTAAAATGACTGTCTTCTTTCAGAAAACCTAAGGAAACCTACAGGCAAGAAATAAAAGTTCAAAGTATATACTGATGCTCTGCCATTAAAGAGAAAAATGCAGAGTGATACTGCAAATGTTAAGAAAATGAAAAGAGGCTTTTCTGTTCTACCAGTAATTAAACTATTGTGTGTGCGCATGTTTTTACAAAATGCAATTAGTTATGAGGAAAAATATCCTCCATAAATGTAATCTCAAGATAAGGGGGTTGGATAGATCAAGAACTTCAAACCTTTGTACAAATATGGGAGGATGAGGGAATGCCTTTCTTTTGCCGAGGGCAGTGAGTTAGTCCTCTATAACCTTTAATCTGAAATGTGGCTCCAAAAGTACTTTTCCATTATGATTTTCTTTGTCTTCATATAAAAGCCACTTACTTCCCTTGACTTTCTTTCTGGCATCTGTGCTCTGGCTGCTGCATTGTTAGTGTGATACCAGAAGGAAGGAAAATCTGGTCAAATGTCTTCTTATATTTACATTCTGTGCTTGTGAAAACAGGGGAAAGGTTGTGTGTGGAAGCAAAAAGCAAAAGTTATGGCAACATTACTTATAAACTCACAGAACTGAAGGCCCTCACTTACATAAAACCATACATTGGGGTTTTTTTTTTTGGTGGTTTTTATTTCCTTATTATTAGAAAACTACAAATATTAAGGAAAAAATATTTCTTCTAGGGATTCTGTGCATGTGACTCTGTAATGTATTTTTTTTTCATAGTGACATCAGTTTAAGCAAGTTCATTGCAGCAAAGGAGACAAAGCTGTTGAAAATATTTGACAGCTCACCTTACACTTACCCTTTAATGGATGTTAAAACTCTGATCCAGATGAAATCCGTTAAAAGGGTTCTGCTCAGTCTACTGAGGTCAAGACTTTTGACTATACTGCCTAAGTCTAGAAGGCCCATGGGCCAAAAATTCTGAGATGAGGCCTCAGTTTGCCACTAAGAGGCTGGCAGTCTGAGGAGGAGGTATCAGTGTAATGCTTCTGTGTACCACAAATGGAAGTTGCCCTCTAGCTGAAGCTTGCTGAAAGGTTGAAAAATAATAAAAGTAGATGACATGGAGTCTGAAAGAATCACAGAGCAGTAATGTTTTACCAAAATCTCGTAAATTCGAGTTCATTCAGGATTCCAGAAATAAGGAATAAGTATTTTCATTTGGATCTGTAAGATTAGTTCTTTTCTATGTCCAACTTTAAGTCCTCCGTGCTATTCAATGTCATGTACAGAAGCTATATGTGAAACCAGTCATTGTAAACCTGCTTTACTCAGTTCTCAACTTCAATCTTCTCATGTTTAAAAATAGTAAATGTAACATGCTACATGTGTTGATAACAAAAATGTGGACCAGGGACAGTTTTAAGCCTGAAGTTAGAAATCCACCATCTCTGTAGGCTAGTAGAGAATTTGGTATGAGTGCATTTAAAACTATACAACATCCCCCTCCTCCCCCAATGGGATTCAAGTGTTAAGTGTTCTCTTACAGTAGTGTCATTCTTAACTGCAGGAAGAACACAGGAGTTTTATACTTGGAAATCATATGCCATTTGAATTCTTTTTAGCAATATTCTGAACAGCTGAATCACTTAAAAGTGGCATTGCATAAAGTAGTTGCTATCACTCAGATACTGACATTAAGGATTATATTGCAAGCAAAGGAATTCTTTGGTTGTGCACAAATGAGTAAGTCTTCAATACACCCAGGAGAGCCATTTAAATTGTAATGACAAAGAGATTTTTGAGATAAAGACTTCCAATGTCAATATCTCGATTTATTGGATGTGTTATATGTAGCAGTACAGAGTAACTAGTTTATGATTTTGGCTAAAATGATTTATACCAGCCCAGAGAGGTTGTGGATGCCCCCTCCCTGGAAGTGTTCAAGGCCAGGCTGGATGGGGCTCTGAGCAACCTGGTCTAGTGGGAGGTGTCCCTGCCCATGGCAGTGGGGTTGGAACTGGATGATCTTTAAGGTCCCTTCCAACCCAAACCATTCTATGATATTCACACGGTACTCTGTGGACAAGTATTATTCTGTCAAGCACTGCCAGCTGTTCCACAGGAATGCTCTTTTCCACGAGGAAGGCATCTGTCAAATTACAAGTGCATAACCTTCTTCTACTAAACACCATGTTCTGGACATGTGCATGCAGGCATGTGCACTGATTTACACCTCATCCTGTTTTATGATCATAAACTTTGAAAGAGAACACAACTTGAGAAACTTGCAGGTTGTTGGGAATTCGGCACAGAAGAGTGCAAGTATAGAATTGATGGGAATGAATCTTGAAGACTGTTTCATCAGTGAATTGAGTGAAGATAAGTATAGCTTAAAAGTAGCTGAATTCTCCTTTTGGAAAGCACCGTTACGGATGTCTAAACAGATGCACAGAAATGTGCTTTTGGATGGACTGACTTTGTCTCTATTTTTGAATGGGTCTGCAAAATAACCAGTGCTTTTAGCTTGCTTTAAGATAACTTGGAGGTGAAGGAAGAATGAGTCAAAGGTAATATATAGATTTAGTTGTCCTTGTAGGTTTTAATTTGAACTATTGCTATACATTTACAACAAGTTTGTTAGTCTTCACAGTTCTGAGTAAATACAGAAAAGTATTTCCTCTGTTTTTATGTATTTCTTCAAGCATCTAAATCCAAGGATAGTTTTGGACCTCATTGCAGTGACAGGAATGATGTACTACAGGGTGATGTTTTCAGGTTTACCAGAGATATGTCAGAGAGCCAGAGATGTTAGGTATTGTCAGCAGCTGTGCTTGGCTGTGTGGCTAGGACTGATAAGCAGAGTTATTTCAGGTAAGCTGATAAAGGTCTTCATGGTTCCAATACCATTGTGAGCCTGCTGGTTGTGGGTGCAGTATTTCAGAGGCATAAAGCCAAAGAAAAAGGGCTGTGCTCCCAGACGGAATCAGAGAACTGTCATGTCATACGCATAGAGTGACTGTCATTAGGAAACAATGACAGCTGGGGGATATGTCTTATTAATGGATTTAATCAGATATGAGCAAAACAGTGCCAAGGACGACAAGCGGACTGCAGCTGACCAAGTTATCAGTTTCAATCATTATTTGGGCAGAAGGAAAGACAGGAAATGACAGACATATGTTTGGAGAAGTGACATGTTAGTTTAATTCAATTGATTTGAGATGAAATGGGTGGAAGTTTTGGCACGCTTTCTTAGGGGCAAACCTTCTCCAGGCATCTCTTTTTTTGATTTAGAAAGTAAATGACTCATAAAGCATAAAGAATAGTCTTTTTATGGCTTGCAGTGCCACTAATTTTTATTATTATTATTTTTTAAAATGTCTAATTTTACTAGCTAGTATCTTTACTAACCAAGGGCTGATGTTGATATCTAGCAGTCTGAACTGGGCACTGGTGAGGAAATAAGATTTGGGGAAATGTTAAGAGCCCTGGAAAATGTAGACCACAGGAGCATATGTATTGGATCAAACCAAATAATTGTTTACTCATATCCTATCTCTGGTTAAATAGATAGGAGTAAAAGAGCAGGACAAGAGTCTACAACGCTCCTACATCCAGGTGGAGGCCAGTTCACAAGCGGTGTCCCCCAGGGGTCCGTCTTGGGACCGGTGCTCTTCAACATCTTTATTGATGACTTAGACTGTGGGATCCAGTGCACCCTCAGCAAGTTTGCTGATGACACCAAGCTGAGTGGTGCAGTTGATACCCCTGAAGGAAGGGATGCCATCCAGAGGGACCTGGACAGGCTGGAAAAGTGGGCCCACAAGAACCTCATGAGGTTCAACAAGGCCAAGTGCAAGGTGTTGCACTTGGGTTGGGGCAATCCCAGGTGTGTGTACAGACTGGGAGAAGAACTCCTTGAGAGCAGCCCTGCGGAGAAGGACTTGGGAGTCATGATTGACGAAAAGCTGGCCATGAGCCGGCAGTGCGCTTTTGCAGCCAGGAAGGCCAATGGCATCCTGGGCTGCATCAAGAGAGGGGTGGCCAGCAGGGAGGAGAGGGTGATCGTCCCCCTCTACTCTGCCCTTGGAAGGCCTCACCTGGAGTACTGTGTCCAGGCCTGGGGCCCCCAGTACAGAGGGGATGTGGAGCTGTTGGAGCGGGTCCAGAGGAGGGCCACCAAAATGATCAGAGGGCTGGAGCACCTCTCCTGTGAGGAAAGGTTGAGGGAGTTGGGATTGTTTAGCTTGGAAAAGAGAAGGCTTTGGGGAGACCTCATTGCGGCCTTCCAATACTTACAAAGAGCTTACAGGCAGGAGGGGGACCGACTTTTTACACAGGTGGATAATGGTAGGACAAGGGGGAATGGGCTAAAACTGAAAGAGGGGAGGTTTAGGTTGGACATCAGGAAGAAATTCTTCCCTGAGAGAGTGGTGAGGCGCTGGCACAGGCTGCCCAGAGAAGCTGTGGCTGCCCCATCCCTGGCTGTGTTCAAGGCCAGGCTGGATGGGTTCCTGGGCAGTTTGATCTAGTGAGCTAGTGGCTGGCAGCCCTGTCCACGGCAGGGGGGTTGGAACTAAACGATCTCTGAGGTCCCTTCCTACCCAAGCCATTCTATGATTCTATGATTCTTCCTAATTCTCATTCTGTTTTGGTCTTTGTTGGGGACTTCTCGTGCCAGTTTTGATTTTTCTATACTTAGCCTGTATTGGATTTTCTTGCATAAACATGTCCAGACTCTTCTAACTTATGTGAATTTTTAATATGTATGATATCCTTGGTAAATAATTTCACAACTTGACTCCAGTTTAGGAAACAGCAGAATGGGGCTATGGAGACTGATGCCTTCCATCTTCAGAGGTGTAAGTTTTACTGAAAGCCTGAAAAATACACTCGTTCAGTGGAACAGCTTTCACCTCGTCTGCTGTGTGGTGTTGACTTGCACCTTATATCCAGTAATATGCCTACTTAACATGTTTTGGCATTTTAAGCATTTCCATTACTAGCTCTGACTTGATAATGTGGAAGAGGAAACAAGATTGTAGAGACGGTGCAATACTTGGGGTAGGTCAATTAACTCTTCTGAAATGTGGGGCCTGTCAACCTGTGCAAATCAATGTGATAGCTGTGCTGATCAGGAATCACTGTTTCTGGTAGTTCAGGTGTGTTGCCTGTTCTCTGCTTTGTAGGAATTCCATGTTTTGCCATCCACTCTCTACCTTACTGGAAGTGATTCATGTCACTGGCTGAAGTCACTGCACTGACTAATGAGGATGAATGGCAGATCTGAATGGAGGTATGCCTTAAACAGGCTTCCTGTAGTGTTGCCTTACTTGCATTTCTTCTTATACTTAGAGTTCAACAGGAGTGTGAAGGACAAACAAGAATCTCTGTTTCATATTAATGTAGAAATAGATTCAAGTGCTTCATTCCCTTAGGTTTTCTAAATCTTGCCCCTAATTTTTAAAACTATGCCTGCTATCAAATAAATAATGATGATGATTCCTCTGGTTTGGATTTTTTTGCTTTCTGCAGAGGCAGCAGTATATAGTAGTGTTGAAATTGCAGCTGACGCTGCATGGTTATGGGTGGTGCACACAGTAATGTTTGAGGGACTGAGCCCAAATCTAAACTCATTAGGAGAGCATGCTTTTTGTTTTGTTCTGTTACTGTGCAAGTGTTCACCTTGATTCTTTAGTAGTCTCTCTAGTTTGATGAGACAGATGGTATTTTACGGTAGATATAAAATCAGAATTTAAACTTGAAATGTCCTGGGTTGGTGATTATTTTTCCTCATAAATAATGGGTCATGATTATATCTGAAAATGTGCAAAGATGTAAATGTGTCTGAAGCTTTTCTGTGTGACAAAAACAGACCATTATTTCAAATGGGGATGAAGTGCTAAGTACTATATCTATAACAATAAAAAAGCCACTAGAAACAGTTCTGTGTCATTCAACAAGAACGTTTGCATGAGAGGATTATTCTAGGAAAAATGACTTGAAAACATGCTGAAATGTGTGATGGAACTGTATACTTAGGATTGCAGTAGGAATTCGTATTCAGCTCTACGTCTTGTTTTTCTGTAGACTGGAAGAAACCTAATGACATCTCCCTTCCAGTGCATCTGTTGTGTATGCATGTATGTGGTGCCTTTTTTTCAATTTGTTAGGAGTTCCCATTTATCATGAGGCTTCTTCATATTCATGAAGAGTGAAGGAAGCATAATCGTGTTAACGCGTATGTCTGCATTTTAGCCTTACAGTTTAATGCGGGATGGTGTAATGAACCTTCAGAAACCACAGAGCTGGTTTTGTGCCCATGCTAATGTAGGAAATAATGCAAAATTAGTACAATCTGCATTGGTATCTCAGCTTATCTCTTCCTTGGTATCTCAAAATACAGTATAAGAGCTGTGGTACATTAGTGGCTGGAAGTTGTTAGTATTATTTGCCTGAATGGGTATTCCTGGTTTGTTTTCATTTATCCCACAGTCAAATTATTATTCTGATTAGTTAATACCTGAGAAAGTGTTCAGATGGCCTTTTCTTTCTGAAGTGGGAAGTGGGGGTTGCCTATCCAATGTTTCTTAAATGAACTGGCATTAAGCCTTTGGTTCAGTTCTTTTATAGCTTGGAGCATAACAGCGTTGGATTTGCGTTATTAGAATATGTTTTGAATGTGTACTCTAGGACCTTGTTTCTAATAAAGTTTGGTTTACATGGAAACAACTGTAAGTTTCCTTAAGATATTCTAGGAATGATAGGAGAGTGTGTGTGTGTGTGTGCAGGCATGTGTATATGGCAGATCTTGCCTTGGTAATCTACTTCTGGGAGATACCAAAGTCCTCAGATGCACAATGAGAGCTGACTTCTCAGTCTGAACAGTTCTCAGATGTCAACAAGTTTTGACTGGTAGTTCATGAAGGTCTTTGAGTCATGTTTAAAGTGACATTAGCTTCTAGAGTAACAGTTTAAGGTCAAAATCAGTAATTGCAGAAATGTGTTTATGTACAACATAACAACACTAGAGTTGACACAAGTGTTACAAGAGAATTTCGTCAGTGTTTGCACCTTATGGATTCTTTAATCACATTCAATTATTATTAGATCCATCAGGAGCTTTCTAAGTGAGGATCAGTCAGATCCTTTCAGTCAGTGATTTAGTCTACATATGGTTACTTTGCTTGCTTTTGTTTCTAAGGTCTCCTTTCTTACTTGTGTAAAACTTGCTGATTCATGTGGGTATGCTCTCTGTACATCTAAATTTTCAGCATTTCAGCAGAATGAAAGGCTAAAATTCCTTCTGGGAAGGACTTCCTGGTATAAGAAGATGAATAGGAATTTTTATCGAAATGCTCACCAGCTCTTGGGTTACCTTTGCCAGCCACCTCTACCAAAATGAGGTTTTGTCTTTGTAAGTAATACAACCTAATAAGAGCAGATTTGTAATGCTAAAAGTTACTGTTGACGACCCGATGGCGACAGTGTGCTCTTCAAAGGATTTTACTTTAGGCTGGATCTAGTTAGTTTCCATCAGTGATTTAACTGCACCTTTGAATGTACTGTCATCCAACAGAAAGCTAGCTGGTGTGCTTTCAAAGTACAGTAAGCAGAGATGACAAGAAATTAACATTTTCTTTGAATCAGGAGTGTTCTTTGAGGAGTGGAATCACTCTAAGAAGATATGAATTACTTTGTGTTGTACTGTGCTCTCCAGTGTCTGAGGAGGAGTAGCATCACAGACACGCTTGTTGGATGGACTGAAGAAAATCCGTACTTCCTAGCATGCCTTATTGTCACTAGGTGTGCATGCAGTGTTCCACATTAGTTAGGCTACTTGTCTTTACCTTCCAGTCACAGAATTTTTGAAATCGTGTGGAATGTCTTGCATATCGTCCAGTGTAACACCTCTCTTACAGCCTGACAACCTACGAGCAGGTATTTGAGACAGTCAGGTTTTGAAAGTCTCCAGGGAAAGGGGCTCCATGACATCTCCGAGCAATCTCTTCCTGTGTTTGATCACCTTCGGAGTAAACAGATTTTTTTCTTCTGTTTGGTTGGTATTTCCTTTTCCCAGCCTGTACTGCAGCATGAAGTTATTCCTCCCCAGAGAATGTCAGAGAATGTTTTGTTTCCCACCCCGCTCTGCAATTTGACGGTGATTGAGAGACGGGACTCCTGATGCAGGTGAATCAGAAGACCATTTATTGGGTTTTTACACTTGCTTTTATGTTCTTACTGCTGAAGGACGCATCTTGAGCATCCTTACCTTTGGTTTATACATTTTTTTCACGCATTCTTTCTAAGACTATGATTGGCTATCACACAGCTATAACCCGCCTTTTCTCCTGCTATGGTTGGTTAGCGCTTTTGCAATCACATATTTAGTAACTTTTCTGAATTATATTCTTGCGGCTCTTTTGTTGTTTTGTGCCCTAGCAACATTGCTTAACTTCAGTTCTTCATGACTTTCTTTATACAATGTATATTGTTCCCTTTGCTTCTCTCCTCAGGTACTTGTTTTACTTATGCCATGGTTTCTGTCACACTAGGGACAGAATGTCCACATTGCTCTCTGACTCTAAGGTACTTTCTGCTCTATTTCTTCTCTGTCCTTCCACAGTAATTCTTTTATTTCTTTTCATATCAGCAAATTCAGTTGTTCAGAGAACTGATGGTTCCTTTAGCAAAGCTGTACATAGGAAACTTGTATACAGAGATGTATCACTAAGTTTCTGTTTCTAGGAAACAACATTTTCCAACAATTTCTTTCTTTTGTTCATTTCTTTGTTTTTCCTTCAGTGCATCCTTGTTCCGTTGTCTTATCATCTCCTTGTAAAGAATGCAAGGCCTCTGAAAACAAAGACCAAGCAGATTTAGAATTTGAACTAAGATGAAAAAACATTCTCTTGTTGTCTTTTGGCAAATAGATTTTCTTCATCTTTCCACAGCTGAGGTGCTAATATAAAACTTTTATGATGGCAGCATTAGATGTCCTGTTCTTTGTCTACCTTTTAATGACATCATGGACTAAGGAGAACTTTACTTTTGCCTCTTAAAAGAAATTAAAAGAATCTGGTTTCCTTTAAAACTTGTTACTCTGATAACTTCAGACCAATATAATGAATCTGTTGTGGGATAAACAATAGATGTTGCCTATAGGAGTATAACTGGATCCTTCATGAGCCTTGGAAGTCGCTTCGATTTTATATTTCTTCTTTTCTTGGTGTCTTTTGGTAACAATTCTGAATGTTTAGCTGTTTTCACATTTAACAGATTTATTCCTGCCATATTATAAGAGTACTTTTATGATTGTTAGTACATGCTTACTCTGAAGATGTGTTTGAGAAGAAATGATAAAAGCATGTTCCTTTAGGGACACAATTGACCTTTGTCATTTTGCTTTCTTTGGGTTTCTCTGTGTTGAGGAAGAAAAAAAATCTCTCCTGCCTGATTCTGCTGTATTCCTTTACTCTGTCTAATCTCTTGCTAATAGTTTTTATTAGTTTAATCTTTAGTCTCAGAAGATGTTTAAGTGAGAACTACTGGTCTTTTTCCTTGGTGTGAAAGTACTTTTTGGTAAAAATGCTAACATTGGGGGAAAAGTGCATTGCAGTAGTATGCTAATACCTAAGGTCATGCAATACAGAAAATTCTACAGACCAAAGCTCCAGCCTAACAAATTCTTAGCTGCTGATGTGTCATATGGGCAGCTAGATTTTAATCGTTTGTAAAGAATTTTTATTTGCTCTGAGCTTCTCTTAAAAAAGGGAAGTAAACAGCTAACCCTATGAATGTGTATCTTACCTCTTCTGTTTGAGTTTTCATTCTTCTGGAGCCAGTCCCTTGTGAAGTTAGCACCAGAACCTCTCAGTAGTCAAGTCCTCAGTGTCAGTAACTTTGATTTCTATCTGTTTTAAGGTATCTTTGGTGTTTCCAAGTCTTCAGTGTTGTGTATCTTCAGAGATGCCTGGAAGACACTAGCATGTTTTAAAGTAATTACCAGCTCTATCTACCTCTTACGATTACGATAAAAAAGCCCTTCTCTGTATGTTCTGTCAAAAAATATGTGCTGTAATTATTACATTCCCCTGGTGGGTATTGGAGATCTACTCATCTGGAATACTTTCTTGCACTCATTTTCTAGAGAGGAGTTGATTTTTAAGCCTATAACAAAATTTCAGTACTTCAAATAATGGGTTTTAGTTTTTAAAATATCAGTGTACTTTTCTTAGCCTTTCAGCAACAATTTGTTGTGCACTTCAGATGTTTTTCTGTGCAAATAGTTTGTCTACAACTGATATAATATCTCTTGATATAACATCTGAACTGTATTTTTGGACTGATTAATTTGCATGTATTGCTAGATTATGCCTTTCTATCCACTGCTTAGATGATTACGTTCAGGCATGTGTTGTGTCTATGCACAGCTTATAAATACCTTTTATTTATAGAGGACATGAGGACACTTTAGTGCAGAACAACACAGTGCTTCAGCTGTATGTTTCTTGCATGGTTGTATGATTTTGGAAAGTTTCCTTTCTCTCTCACTCTAAAATAATTTGTGGAAAGCTCTCTCTGACCTTTTTCCAAGACAAAAATGTTTTGCTTTCTCTGTGTTCCTAGGTTACAATACTTGGTATATTGCAGTAAAAACTGAAATTAGTTTTTCTCTTCAGATCTCTTTTCCTTAGTTCAAATTGGCTTCTCTGAGGCTTTCAGATTTCTCTTTTACTTCCAGAGATTTTTTCCTACTGCTATAAAAATCATGAAAAACTAGATGCACAGATGGCTGGTGGATTTGTGATCTGCAGTCATCTGAAGAGGTCCGATTTGTACCACTATATTGTGTTGCCAGAGATGGATCCTCTCTTTCCTTTTTTTTTCTCTCTCTTTTTTTTTTTTTTTTTCCATTTTCTTTTTATTAAGATTTCTTGAAATAAAAAAGAAACACTTAAACACACAGTTCCCATTACTGAGAATTTTACCTCTGGTCATCATAGATGCTTGGTCCAAAATTCTAAGCCAAAGCACTATTAATGCTAAAACACTGTCAACTGATACTCCTTAGTGAGCACTTGCTTCATGTTAGGAAAATAACTATAAATGGCACTCTAGCTCTGTGAGTTCATTGCTACAGGCACATTAGATAGTTGAATGTAGAGATATGTGAGGACTGAGAGTTTGTTGTACTCTTAAAGTGTGAAAATCATTTATTGTATTTCTAGTGTTGACTTAGAAAATCAATACTGCTTTCTGTCAGATCTGTTGCCAGTTTTTTTCCACTATGACTTCCTCTCTCTTTGTTTTGAAGACAATTCACAGCGACTGCAGAAGTCTCTTGGATTCCAGGAGGAACTGAAATCCCTAGAAAAATATTCCTTGCTTTGTTTGAGGTGGAAAATGTTAAAATAAATGGCTATTGAGCTTTCCATTACAGTTTTTCAAAATGATGTAGTTGTGAACAATTAATATATAAGGTCAGTGTAAATTTATTTGAAATATCTCAGAATTCTGTAGACCTGGAGGACCAGAACTTTGAACTGCAGGAATTACTATAGCTGTTCATGACCATGCTCACATGTCTGTCTGTTTGGGTGTGGTATTGCAAAAGGGGTAAGGGCGAGATGCTGATCAACGCTGCCTCTCTTTACAAGATGCACTCTCCTAAACAAATAGTCTTTTCCAACTCAAGAACTTAATTCCAAAGCAAATGTAAAGGGCTTACCTAGAACACTTGCACTTATTTTAGGTACACTGAAATAATATAATATGTTGAAGGTATGTAGTTAATAGTTACTGAACTACAGCTTGAGGAATTGATGATGATTGTGTAAGTCTACAGAGAAGTAATAAAAATAGTAGGATGTTTGAGGGGCTGAGAAGGAACAAGATCAGGATGCTTAAGCTCAAAGTCAAATCAGATAGAGATACAGTAAAACTGACGACTTCATTTTTTATCTTTATATACCATTACATGTGGAATATCACAAGCAAGGAGATCACTCTGCTACTCTGAAGACAACAGAAATGAACAAATGAAATAAATTTATTTAGAACAATAAAAATTAAAACATTCAAAATAGTATTAGTTGTCATTTGAAAACATCAGTTTATCTAAATTATGTTATGTTCCTTAACACTTGAAATTCCCACAGCAGAATTATGTATACATTCACTAGGAAAGGATTTTACATGTTCTGTCAATCTTTATTTTCATCCTAATTCAAAACTGAAGATAAGAAATTTNATCCTAATTCAAAACTGAAGATAAGAAATTTTTTCTAACCTTCAGATTTTGTCAGTTAAACGCCCTTGTGGTCTGCTTACATAGCAAACACTTAATGTTTTGTGTTTGGATACCTGTGGCTATATTGCCTGTAGCATTTTATTATTATCTGCAGTTGTTGCTGTAGAAAGGAGAAGGTTAAGATCATTCTAAAAATGTTTACATGGAGGAAAACTCCTCAGTAACAGAAGAGTATTTCAGTAAGCTCTTGGAAGTATAACAGGAATCAGTGACTTGAAGTGAACAAATTCAAGCAAAAAGCAAATAACAAAATGGTGAACCCTTGAAAAAACTTGAAGAG
>VXAV01006400.1:48633-62801 GCA_013399715.1 Alectura lathami | reverse complement strand
TTACTAATGCCTCTGGGAATAAAAAGGCCTCCACCATTTTGAACCTAGGAAGCTGGATATCAGGCAGCATTATTAATATGCTGCACATACTTTTGGAGAACAGAATGCTTATTTCCAGCATTGCGCAGTTATGGAGCTCAGCCCTAGGAACCCTTTTTTATTATCTGTAAGGAAGGCTTTTGGCTTTGTTGTCAGATTTCATAGACCCTTGCCTTATACTTTTGCCAGTATGGCCTGTGCAGTCCAAGGGGAAGTCACTATGGAAACGCTTGACAAAGCATTAATGACAGATACTTCTGCAAACTAGATTTTTCCAAAGTGATGTGACAGGATGAATCTCCTCACAAAAATCTTGAAGTTAAGGAAAAAAAAAAAAAAAAAAGAANGAAAAAAAAAAAAAAAAAAAAAGCAACTACAAGAAACTCAAGTATGCATACCAATACAATGTGCCATAAAAGATAATAACTTTGGCTTTCTATTGCTGTAATTCTCTCACCGGCAAGAAGTGAGCCAAGGTAAAGTAGCATTTAAGAGCAGGCAACAGGCGATAGGAAAGACCATCTGATAGACCAAGAACTTAAGATGCCTGTTGTTACTGTTATCAAGGTGTCTTCTTTCCTTTCTCAAACAGAAAGCCATTTTTATTTTCCTGTCATTCTCAAATCTCCATATATTTCCAAGGGTAGCCAAATACCTTTAAGACCCAGAGGTATTCATTCCTCCTCTCCTTGCCTGCTGGCTCCTTGCCAGGCAGCTGTGAGCCTAGACAGACATATCTGGCTGCACAGGGAATGAAACATGCAGGAGAAAAAAAAAACTTTGCAGATGGCCACATAAAATGTGAGCAAAGCTACTAACGTAGCCTGACCCTTGTCTCCAGCTAATGAGGTTTAATATACACTAGTAGAATACACAAATACCTCCACTCTGTTCACAAGAATGGGTTAACTAATAGAATTACCTGGGTACTGCTGGTATAGGAAGATTTGGCTCTCAGAAGAACACCTGCTCTCCAATTGCCAACTGAGTTTTGGCTGTTTCTTCCATAACTACCCCTTAACCATCTGTGAATTCCAGCTACAACTTATGATGCTCTCTGTAATTTCTGTTAGCTGCTCAGTTACATATTTATATCCAACAACTTCTTGTGTCACCTCAAGTAGTTTCTCATGTACTGCTAGCTAACATTTGAGACAGAGACTAGACATACCGATCTGCAAACTAGTTTTTTTTTTTTTTTTTTTTTCCCCTCACTTCCCTCACATAAGTGAGCACTCATTCTCACTTTTAGTAAGATACCTAAAATTTTGACTTAATGCCAGATGGTTGAATTGCTGAGAAACCTCTCCCATCTGATCTGCATTATTGTCACATGTCATGAAAATACTGCATGTGTTACTCACATTTTTGCTCCATAAACTTATTTCTTGTCCACATGTGAGATTTACTGTGTCAAGCTGCTTGTCACTCTCAGCTGAGGCATTTAACTGGCTGTGAAGGAATGTCATGGTTACAGAAGTGATGAAGCCCAAACTGCAAATCATTGGTTGGATCACTATAACCAAGTGTAGTACCTGTTTTATTGATGAACTGATGGTTTTAAAGCTTCAGAGCTTCCCTTTGCCCTTTCTGTCTGTCAGTTTAGCTATAATAACAGCAATGGAATAGATTCTCTTCATGTTTTTAGTATAGCATCCAAAATTGACATTTTAGTTTAGTTTATGGGATCTGGATTTCAGAGAGAGAATTATTATGTGCAGAAGTCCAGATGGTTTCTCAGCCAAGTACTCTGTAGGCCTTAACATTGTTTTGTTTCCTACACCACGAAGTTATCATGGCAAGAACACAGTTGGAGAAAATGAATACTAGAATGAATCAAGGAATTCTTTATATTTTTTGGTTATGGACAAAAGGCTTAGGAAGGGGGAAGGAGAACTGTTGGAGTAAATAGTCAAAAATCAAGATTTTGTTTAAAAGTAGTACATCATTATGTATTTATTCCAAAAATATGAAAAATCTATGTAACATTTGGTAAGAAATCAAATTTCTTTCAACAGATGTGAGGATGCTCTTCGTCTAAATTGTACAGCATTGTATGATATTACTTGGCATTCTGTATCTTCCTGTAATCATTACTGAGAGTTGTACTTCCTTGATGTTCAGAGAAATGTAGTTTATTTGTAAAACTTACCATATTCTGGTGATCTTTTTAGTGACCTTATCTTCATGTAAGTTTTATATACGAGATGACAGAAACTCTTTCTGAACATGCAGTTGCTTATCTAGCTAAAGTTACCTTTGGCTAAGGCTGGCAGTAGAACAAGTATGCAGCTATCATTTGTGAATTTAGGTTATACCTGGCTCAGTTTCTGGCAAAAAGAGCCAGATTGTTTCATAGGATAGTTTCCCTCATATTACTCCCCTACAGCAAATTGATTTTTTTTTCTCCTGTTTATGAGATAACAAAAACTAAGTGCATGCACTTTCTCACTGACTAGTTTTACATTTCTAACACTGGAGTTTTCAACAGTTTAATCACTTCATTACAGCTATGTCAGTTGTCTCAAGGCTTTCCTTCCACCTTTTGATCTTTTTTGAAAAATTATCAACTTGAGAATGATGAATACATGATGTAATAATAACTAATCCTTAAACGCTAAATGTAAATATTAATACTTAGCTCTACTTTCATGTAGCTTTAGCTGCCTACCTCTCCTAAGAAATAAAATACAGTCTGATAGTGGCAATGCCAAAATTAATTACATATTTTATAAATACAGATTAATTCTTGGTTATGCAGATTACCTAGCTGCTGTAAACTATGGTGTTTATTTTTTGTTTGTTAGTTTTTTAAGACAGCAAAGTTACTGGTTTATGCTACGCGAGAGCAGCAGAAAAAGAAAGCATATGTTTTAGAGAAATGTGAAAGTTTTGATAACATGAACAAGGGTTAATTTTAATAGGCTTGAGAAAATTTCTGCAATGAGAAAGGTAAATAATTCATTCAAATGATTCTAAGAATGTTTAGACACAAGGATTCAATATGCAACCTCCACTCTCCATCAAGGCAATGCAGAACTACCATGGAAAAGTGCCGGATCCCTACGGGGCATGGATGAATACTGCAATATGAACCTGCTATTTCATTCAGTAAGAACATTTCAATCTTTCTCATCCTTGAGAAAGCATGCTGTTTCACAGTGGTCAAGAATGCATAATACATGGAGTGATTCATATTCATTATTCAGGAAAAGACTGCTCATTGCATTAGGGGAATTCTGAGTTACTTCACTGCGCGATCCAAGGTAGATACATGCTTGGTGAGTCTTCCATGACATATGTTTTAGAGAGTTCTTCATTATGGGCGCTTCTGGAATGAAGGTATGTGTATTTGTGGAGAACAGACACTAAATAAAATAAAATTTTCATTTGCACTTGGGTAGGGTAAGTATGACCCTAGAAATTCTTGTAAGAACCACTGTAAGAACTGTCTTTGGGTGAGAGATACTTTCTGCTGGATTTCTTTCATGTGATACCTGTCAGATTTCTCTTTTCCTGTGTGAGAAAGAGTTAGACAAATTTGTTCTGTCCCAGCTTCTGGATGTTAAAACCTCTTGTCCTTCAGGTTTCCAAGAAACAATTTCTGATGTGTTTGGGACAGAGCACATTGAAAGGAGCAATTTAGTGGACCAGTTCCTATTCTGGCATGAAAAGATTTCTTATCAGTGCATCAGTTTGGGGTTCTTTGTGCCTTCTGACTCTAGGTTTGCACTTTCCATCCTTAGTTTATCCTGCTGTTCCACTGTTCTTTAGTTTCTGCCATTATCATACAGGTTTTCTTGAAAGACTGTCCTTGTCTCACTACAGACTGCCTGTTTAAAGGGAAGGTGCAGCTGTAGGCTTTTTTCCAGCTCGTTGATTACTCGATCTCAGCTGTCACACTGGGCCAGAAACTCTTGCCACTTTCTGCCAAGTAAGAACAGCCTTTGATATGCTCTGTACTCATGGAAACCTGATGCAGCATTGGTTACTGGTATCTTCTGCTTCCACAGTTTCTGCTTTCTTTCTGCAGTGATCATAGAATCATACGCAGGGACACCTCCCACTAGACCAAGTTGCTCAGAGCCCCATCCAGCCTGGCCCTGAGCACTTCCAGGGAGGCGCATCCACAGCCTCTCTGGGCAACCTGTGCCAGTGTCTCACCACCCTCACAGGAAAGAATTTCTTCCCAATATCTAGCCTAAATCTCCCCTCTTCCAGGTTATGGCCATTACCCCTTGTCCTATCGCTACATGCCCTTCTGAAGAGTCCCTCCCCAGCTCTCCTGTAGGCCCCCTTCAGGTACTGGAAGGCCGCTATCACGTCCCCTGGAGCCTTCTCTTTTCCAGGCTGAACAACCCCAACTCTCTCAGCCTGCCTTCATAGGGGAGGTGCTTCAGTCCTCTGAGCATCTTTGTGGGTCTCCTCTGCACATGCTCCAACAGCTCAATGTCCTTCTTGTGTTGGGGGCCCCAGAAGTGTACAGTACTCCTGGTGGGGTCTCACAAGGGCAGAGTAGAGGGGCAGAATCACCTCCCCCCCCCATTCTGGTCATGCTTCACTTGATGCTGCCCATGATGCCGTTGGCCTTCTGGGCTGCAGGTGCACATTGCTGGCTCGTGTTGACTTTTTCATCAATCGACACCTGCAGTGTCGGTTTCTGCAGCAATATTCTGGACCAACAGAACATTCATGGTAGGGAATAATCAACACCTCGTGTAAGAGAAGAACTTCACATAATAAATACTTTTTTGAATGAGGGAAGCATATTCTTGCAGAGATATTCAGAGGTGACTCACAAGTTGGGGGGGTGGTTCCAAACTGGAAAGTAGCTGTGCAGGAAAGGACCTTGAGGTCCTGATGGCCAACAAGCTGGGCATGAACCAGCAATGCACCCTTACAACAGGGAAGGCCAACAGCATTCTGAGCTGCAGTGGAAAGAGTGTTGACAGCAGGTCAGGGATGGTGACCCTGCCCTTCTACTCAGCACTAGAGTGGTGCTGCATCTGGAGTGCTGTGATTCTCTGACCCCTGATCATAGCTGTCAGAATTATTCAGTTTTTACTTAGTGTATCTTAGGTTATAGTCCAATTAGCACATGCATTTAGAGGCAATGATGTTTTTCTATTGGATGAAGAAAATGTTGTTACTGAGTGGTAGAAGTCATGTGGAACATGCAGACCAATTCACGGGAGAAATGCATATTTATCTTTTATACCAGCTACACACGGTGTTCTGAACACTAAGCATTTCCAATTCTTTTCCTTCTCGAACTTTAGTCAGAACATTTTCATCTACTACAGTAAGCTAGTTACAGAAATGGAGGTGCTTGGCATCTCTGAATTTGTTACCTGATTTACATGTCAAAATGTAGACTGGGTGCCTACATCCAAAATAACAGCAGTAACTTAAACATTTTTATGTCCCTAATGTTGTCTTAAATTTAAACAAACAAAATAATGCTTCTGATGATGATACCTCATATTCCTTCTTAAAAAAAAATTGTTAAGCAAAAGATTGCCAAATACAAAAAAGCTTCTTCTGCAAAGGTGGGGAATAACTCCTCGATGTCTATTCTATAATTATATATGGGTTATATTTTTGGGTATGGATGGACGTGCTAGAATAATACACTTAAGTCAAATGCTGGAAAGGTTGCTTATTATAATTTTAGTTAAGTATTAAGCACTTCAGCAGAGCCTGGAGGCTTAATTAAAATAATTTTTAATTATTATTGTATTGAGGTATTAACCTCAGTGCTCTGCTTGTTTTTGTTCTTCACAGTGATTAAGCTGCAGTTTGTTGGGTTTTGTTGTTGCTGGTGGTGTTTTTGTTTCCTTGACAGGCTGGAGGCAATCAAAAATTAAAATGCATCTATAGTTAATACAAACTCTTCAGTACTCTGCATTCAAAGTAAAACTTTGATAAGGGAAAGAGCAAATACTGGTTATGGCAGGTTCATGGGTGAGCTACAAACACCTCTGATATGGATGTTTGCAGAGCAACTGTCAAATTTACCTTGCAACTTCAATTAGTAGAAAGTGAATTTGGATTTCAGTGCTAGCCTTTTCTGCTAGACATAGTCCTTATTAGGTGGTGTGGACCTAAGTCTTTTTAGTCTTCTTGGAATATTGCAAGATTGTCAAGATGAGCCAAAGGACGGACTTCTGTTTCTTCTCTTGTGTGGTTTCGTGGCTTAACATTCTTAACAGAAATTCTGAAACTGAAAATACTAGTTTGTCCTGGGCACAACAGGGATATATTCCAGGTTATTGTATGAGTGCAACCAGAATGGCTGCAGTAGACTTCGATGTTGTGATTTCAATGTTCATTATAAGCAACAAAAGCAGCTTGAATGGTGCACAGCCACAAAGGAGTTTCTCTTTTAGTGACATTTTAAAAAAATGAAAAGCCAATCTTATTAAAACCTTTGTAATATTCTTACGGGAACAATAGTTTGCAGTCGAGAGTGTGAATTCTGGGTGAAATTGTCTTCCCTTGTGTAGCCGGTGCAGTTTAGATATCACTTAAATCATTAAGGTCAGTGACCTTTTCTCTTCCCTATTGCCCATGGCAAATAATACAAGTAAGATAACAGCACTAGCCCCTTGGAGGCAAGGTGTCACCAGTAACCTGTTGGATTCCCTATGATGTATAGGTTACCTGCTGTGTATGGAATTCAGAACTGATGGTCTCTTTGTAATACGTATGTGAGGAGCTGCCAACCTACAGAAGCTATGAGTTAGGTTTTACAAGAACATCCATAGTTTGCAGCCACTGCATCTGCCACCAAGGCAGAGACTTAAATTGTAGAGTACCAAATATCTTACATTTCATATTCTTACTTCTCATAGTCCTTCTCAACTCTGTGCAGTCAATGGCTCTGTGGGGCAGCAAGAAGTTACCATTCAATATGGTTGAAAAAAAAGCTAGGTGTTAGCCTTCAAGGCAGCAGATGTTTTTAATGATGCATTGAGAGAAAGTGTTCTTCAAGGAGAAACATAAATGATAGAAATATTGTATTGTTTTAAAAGGACAAGGAGAAAGTGGAGTATCTCCTAAGAAATATAACATATTAGATGATCTACCATATTTTCTAAGATATAACTTTTGGAAATTAAAATGGACATGCTGCAATTAAAGCATTTTCTAATTATGTTTTAGTATTAGATCACTATATTTTAGATATGCAACTTATAAACTGCATTATTTTGACTCAATTACCAATTAATTGGGCAATAAAAGTTGCTGAACAGAAGGGAGTCTCTGGGGAGTCTTTTCTGAAAAAATAAGTACACAGTGAGAAGAACATGAAGAATGTGACAGCTCATTGCTACTATTGCAGTTAATACTGATGTTTTAATTAGTTGTATTAATGGCCAAAATGCACGGTGCTTATTTCAGGGTTTAATATAACTTGCAGTTAAAGTGAATAGGAGAGTTCCTGAAAGTGATTTTTAGCTGAACTTTAAAGCAGACATCTTTATATCATGCATAGTTATCAACAGGACAATCAGTGAGTACAGTTGATTATTAAGGCCCTTCCCCCAGCTGTATGAACTGAATTATTATACTGTAGTGTTTGACTGTTTTCTCTAAAAGGAAAGAAGTTTCTTCGTATAAAATTCACATATATTTACAAAACCACCACCACCACCAAAAACAATCCAACCCCCTATTTTTTTTTTGTAAATGAAGAAAATTCCTACTGAATGGAGAAGTTCTAAGTCAGTGGGCCAGTATGGTTTTAAATTAACGCAGTGTAAGAATTCTGAGCAGTAGATAAGTTTACTCTGTTTCTCCTCTCATGTATCTGTGAATAGAAGTAACTACAGAGTGTACACTGCAACTCCTATTCCTCACAGCAATGGAAGGTAGTTATGTACTGTCTGGGCAGGATAGATGGCATCTTAGTTTAAGCCCTAACATCGTAGCATCTCTTTAAACCGTATGAAGGGGCAAATGAAATACGCAAATGGACCCAGAGGGATTCTATTCCTATATTAAACTAGGTTTTATGAATGTTGAGAGTGAGGTGAGTAGCTTCAGAAACATGTCAGCTAGCACCATTAGAAATTGGTGCTTGCTGTTGAGGTGATTTGTTGATTGATGTTAGGCTGAATAGTTATTTGGATTCAAACACCTGTGACTTCGTTCTGCTGTTCCCAAGGGGAGCAAAATGAGTCCAAATAAAATGGTGAGAAGCCAATGGTATTACTAACCAGTCCAAGGGATGGAGAATTTTGTTTATGCCGGGTCAAATAAGATAAGATACATTGCTGTTCATCCAGGAGATGTGGCAAGGCAGTATCAAGACACCTTCAATCTTTGCTCTGAAATAAATTTGATTTGCAGGGTTCAGTCTTTGATTTTGCAAAATTTGTTGTTGCCAAAGCATGTTTTTTGCCATGTTGTGATGCTTGGTATTTATTTCCTTGTCCTGTTTATGCCTTTGAAAGACATTTAAGCCAGCTATACTTCTACCAACAGCTGAGCCTCAATTTTTTGGATGATCCTGAATTTGCACAACACTGAAGTTGTGAGCTGTTGGAGTGGTGGAAAATCAGCAAGCTTATTTCTGGTTGTTGCTGGCAGATAGTCCTTATCCAAACATCTGTGTTTGTATTAGCCACTTCTCATGACCATATTTCAATAGTATGGAATTAATTGTAGAATTTAAAGCAGGTGAAAGTCATGTTTGATGTGGTAGGCAACAACCCCAAATTCAGAAGGTAATGCAAGAGAAACCAGCTGGGGAACTCAGTGTTCTGTAGGTGCTTAGCTGTCCTCCACACTGCTTTTCCTGGAAGCAGTGTAAGTAAGATTAACACATTAAAAAGTCTCACACGGGAGTAACTCACATTAGGAGAAATACAGTACTTATTTCTTATATTCCTGTGCTTATTTTAATTTTCTGTAATGTGAAAACGAAGCAACATAAAGCAACATTAAGAAAGGTATTAACATACCTGAGTCCAGAATTTAAATCACTTTACACGGAAGGGGGAAGATTTAGGATTTGCAATGGATAGTGTTATTTTAAGTGGATGGAGAAAGAAGCAAGCAGAAAGAAATTACAATATAAAGTCTATGAGAGGGAAATGCTGCAGAAACATGTCAAATCATTGTAAAACACCCCATGTTTTGCCGGCCATCCTACATGGTGTAACTGAAGATTTTAAGGATTTAATAAGGAAGACACTCAACCTTAGACACTGTTGAGGGAAACCACTTATGTAGGTGATTATATGCCTCTCATTAAGGCAGTATTTTGTATATGCCTAGCTATAAACTTAAAAATAAAATGAAAAATATTCTTGTGAGCTATCCTGGCTGACGGGTTGCTTTCCTGAACAGATGTATTTTTCTGCTGATGACAAGTCATGCAGTTCTGATGCAGAAGTCTTCTCACTAATTGCAAATGAAAATGTGTTTTGAATTTTAACCTACTGTTTCTTCCTTATTTACTACGATTCTAAATAACAATTCTAAATTTTGAAACCGTATCAATTTAGAAAAGTGTTGGAAGCTTAGGTTTCTGTGGTGTTGTAGTGCACAGTTTGGGTTTAAAGCAAAGTACCAGCATAATCTCCCATTTTACAAGAAATTCTTCTGATAAATAATGCTGTCAAGGATCATTTCATCCCTGAACATAGTAACAGCTCTTCTGGTGAGTTCAGAGCTGTTTCTCTATTTTTGAGTTTTCTTTCCATACTTCTAAATGAACCTGAGGCTGCTGTAACAATATTTGAACAGGAGGATTTTCCCAAACTCTGAAATGTGTAGCACTTTTCTAGGTTCTTTGTCGATACATTGTAATACATTCAGGAATAATGCCAGTATTATTTTTGAAATTAACAGAACTGGAAACCTGCATTCTTTTTGACTAGGTTTGTCATTACTTTTGAGTAGTGAACACGGTTAGCCTTGTGAATAAAGTTTGATTGTATGTTTGTTTTAATGGGTGTATGGGCTTACCAGCAGTCTTAACTTGGAATGTTAAATCATACCTACTACAAAATTTTGATGATGCCTCATAAAATATTACTGGAAGATCCTAGCCATTCTCTTTCCTCTCTCTTCTCTTCCATACATATTTTAGTTCCTCCTTGTCTTGCTCCCTTCTTACTCTCCCTCAGCCTCTTATTTGCAGACTTTTAGTAAAGTTAAATTTGAATTTTGTAGTTTTTTAGTGTAACGGAGTTTAATACCTGCCTGTTTCTTCAAGATTTGGTGTCCTGGACACCAGCAGTTTGGAGGCATAAGATTCGTTTCAGTTATTGAGGATAAAAATAACATCTTGCTTGTGTCTTACTGTGACTGCTACTGTGACTGTTCAGCGTTTCTTGTTGCATTACTGAAATGCTAGTCCCCTTGTCCTTTCAAAGCCTAGGATAAGTGCATGCTCTAAGTGAAACAGATTTGTCTGGCATTGAATTGCAGATATTTTTAATGAGGGCATTGGGTGCCATTTATCTCTGTCCTTGTCATTTTTTCCGTGTGCATGCATTGCATTTTCCCTCTTTGCATACCTGTAACTAACACCAATCAACCAGTTTTTAGAGGTAAGACTGAAACAAAAATTATGTGCAACAAGCATTTAATTGTTAAGACTGATTAATGGTTTTAGACGAGCTGAATCATAAAATTCAATTATTTTAAAATAATTAGCTTTCTTGAGGATGTAATTTTAAAACCAAAGCAACAAGGACTTTAAAATTAAGAAGCACATTGGAACATCTAAATCAGTTGTTTCTACTGTAAGCACTGATCAGCTTAGTAGTGGTCATTGCTGCTGCATGAATGCCTGGCTCTGGAAGTTGAACATTTGGCCTCTGAAGTCAAAAAGTGATGGGATTTTATTGTTTTATGGGTAAGCAAAGTAAACAGCTAGAGGTTCATGACTTGTCCAGGGTACTATTTACAAAGTACTTTCCTCCTCATGCTATATCACATGAAGAAGAGATGCTGCAGTCAGAGAGCACTGCACAGAGAATGATTTTGTTGTTTCCTATTGCTAAGGCCAGTGTGAAGGGACATGTTGGGGTGTGTTACATGGAGAGGAAAGGAGGATGATTTGTGGGCATTTTTGCTGGGGTCCTGCAAAAGTAAGGATGCCGAAGGGCCTAAAGGAATAAAAAAAATAACCACTCTAACATCTTTCTTTGCTGTTTTGCTTCTGTCTGTTCAGATTTTACAGCAGTTTTGTCCCAGAAATGTCTCTATACAATTTTTTTTGAGAGGTCTGAAATGTCTGGAGGTGGCCCTGTTCACTGACACTGAAGTCTACAAATGAAAGCATGTTGCCAAATATTTTTTGTTTCTTTAAAAATGGAAGAAAATAAAATAATAATAAAAAAGTGGGAGTAGAAACAAAAGAAGAAGCCAGTATGTATGGAACCCTGCTTGATGAGCACCCATACTGTGGCCTGCTAGAATTTGAACAGGGAACAGGAGTGGTATTTCATGATCCATACAGGGTATTTGAATTTTTAACATGTAATGGTGACTATCAATTTTGTTTAAATTATACTGAGAATGTTTTTCAGCTTTTTTCTCACAAAATAATCTTGATTATTCTGACACTAAATAATTTTGCTACACACTGGGGTGTCATTTTATAGTTGTCCCAATGGAACTTATTTCCTTCTTAAGGTGGCATGCTTCTTGTGAATGTAATTGTAAGTAATCTGTTTGGAATGAGTGAAATTTAGTTTCAGCCGTGTCTGAGAAGTTAAACATATGTATTCATGCAGATAAATCTAATGCTTGTCATAGAAGAAGTCATATTCATTCTTCCTTGCTCATGTTGAATTCAGCTAGGATAGTACAGAAATACAATGTAAGCTGTAAGATATTATCTAGTTCTCTCTGCACTTCAGTATAGATAGATGACATTAAGCGAGCTCCATTTACCAAAGGAAAAAGTAACAGAATGGTCTTCCATAATATGTAGAAACTTAGACTTAACTCCCAGTGGAATATATTCACAGATAAAGAACTAAGGTTAATCGTGTTTTAAAATTAGTTGGCAGACTGGTCTGTTAAAAAAAAATATGTTGTACTAAAACCAGTAAGTGCAAAATGTCCATTAAGGTAATTGAATATTAATATGTTTCAGTGTTGCTAAGGGTGAAGGACAAAAATGAATGTGGAAGCACATCAAGAATGAGGCAAATAGACAAACTCAGAATGCCATGCCATGTATTGCTTTACTTATTGCAAAGAGATACAGAAAATCAGATCATTTAAACTGTCTACAGAATCATCTCAACAAATAGGTGTTCAACAGCTTGAAAGCAGGTGTGGATGGATTTGTTCTTTTTTTTTGTTTTGTTTTTTGTTCTGTTTTTGGTCAGATATGAGCATAGGCAATTCTTCTAATACTGCCATCAGAAAATAAATACATTTTATTAATCCCTCACAACTTTTCATTTGTAGCATCTATTCACAGAACTAAAACTAAGATGGAGAACTTCTTAGGTCATTTAGTCCAGCAAGGTAGTATTTCAAGTTTTTCCTTGCATGGTCAGACAGTAGAAACCCATTGGTGTTCTAGATGTTCCAGCAGAGGACTACTTCCTGACAGACACCTAACCTGAAAATGTCGTTCTTAATAATGCCTGCTTCCAAAGGTTTAGCATCTGAGCTACAAAGAGACCGCAGCTAACTAAATCCAGTTCTTTTCTACTGCCCTAAGTTCATAGCCTCATGCCCTGCAACTAGGTCATTACTGCCCATAGATATGGTGCAACTGTACTTTTTATCTGAGACTATGGTAAGGTTACAACATACTTGCGCTTATCCTAAACTAAGTTATGCATAGCCCTATGTTGCCAGTGTGTTAGAAAGCACTGTAGAATACATAATTTGTCATTGAAGATTGTTGTGCTGGAAGCAGATCAGCATCACTTTGAATTTCTCCTGTGGCAGTAAGGGTATTGTGCTAATGACATGAGGAGTCTTAATAAAAGTCCTTCGCAGAGATTACAAGGATATAGGAACTACTTCATTTTGGAATGAAATGTATTTTGATGTACTGTGTATAGGTATCAAGGTTTTTTGGTAGTGATGGAGTGGGGAGCTGTAGAGGTGGCCTTTGTGGGAAAACATAGTCATGAGAGTGAGTAAATGTCCAGGTGGGAGTTGGGCTGTTAGCCAAGGCAAGGCTACTATGCTTCCTTTAAAATCACTGGGTGATGTTGGTCACAAAAGCATATGGGAAAGGTTTTTCCTAATCCTAATGAATCCTAAGAAGAGATTAAGAACAAGCAGTACACATGAGGGTGGAACTGAAAGAAAACTTGTGTATTGAGAATATCTTGGCATGAATATACAGGGAGTTGGGATGGTAGAGAACAAAGCTGAATGCATGATGGTCAGGAGATTTTTTATTTAAATCTATTTTATCAGTTATCACAAATTAGATGCATCAGCTTTGCTCCTCTTATATACTGCATTTCTTTGAAGATGAAACACACACACACAAAAGCTGTTTGGTGTGGACTTTGTTTTTACTTACCCTGCTATCAAAAAATAGGTAATGAGCTTTTTGCTAAGTTATCACTCATCATGCAGAAATGAGATCATTAGAAAAGGGGGCTGGTGAATGGATTCTGAAATTTCAGTGTTTTCTTGGATACAACATTATTTTTAGTTAAAATAAATCTCCAAGTCCAGCTACCACAAACAAGGCAACTTCTTAACTAGCTGTGCAATCAGCCTCTAGATTAGCTTTATTATCCCAGTTTTTGACCATGTATGATTTATACTGAATTCCTAGAATTAGGCATATGGCTGGACATTGTCTCTACTCCATAAGTTGCCTTCCCTTAGCAGTGAGCTGAAGAAGGGATTCCAATTACCTTCAGCTTGCAAAGTGACACTTCACTGTGTATAGAGAAGGTGAAAAGAGTAGTTTCAGTACTGAAGATGATGAGTTTAGGGCATTCTGGGACTGTTCTTGAAGGAAAAATTTGTCTTCCTTATTCCCTTTGGGTGTCTATTTACTTCTTCAGCACCTCCTGGCATTCTGTCCTGCCCCTGCAGAAAGTCCTTTTGAGTTCCATGGATAACTGAGCTAAGTCTCAGCTGACAGACTGGTACCTGATGGTGTACATAACTTCCTT
>VXAV01006400.1:31798-48585 GCA_013399715.1 Alectura lathami | reverse complement strand
GGTGGGAAAAAAAAAAAGTCTAGAAATCATTGCTGATGTCTCTGAAGTTCTCTGAGACCTTGTTGCAAATGGTGCTATGCAGAGTACAAAATGTTGTGATTAAATATCTCACAGATAAAAGCTGTTATGCATAATTTTCATAACATGGAAGATATTATATGTAAAATGACATAATAGCTGTAATTTACAAAGAGAAAGTGATAAGCAGTGGGGCACAGAAGGGACAAATCAAGGTGAATGAAAAGGTGAATGTGGTTGGAAATTTGAGTTCTGTTGAATAGTTTCTTGGTGATGCATAACTAGAGTGTAATTACTTCAAATTATTACCCTCTTCTACATGTTTAGGGGTACACTAATTTTCTTGCTTTCAGAATGAGACAATATAGCAGCGTTGACAGATATAAGCACCTGAATTATACCAAATAATATTGAGAGCTTTACTGAGAGCATTAACTGAATAGCAGGCCTGTGGGAGCATGCTTCGTGCTGTTAAAATGTGGATTTTTACAATATGTTGCTGCTGGGCTTGCCTGGCATTCCGAGAACTTTGCAGATTTCAATCTACCTGTGTAATCATATGATAATTCAGTACAATTAGCATGTAAAATACTTCAGCATCTCTATATAGTTAGCTCGTAATTATAAAGCAAATGTATACTTACCAAGATGGTGCGATGCTCTGCGGTCATGTAGTGACTTTGTCTACCCTGTCATTACATGGAGGAGGAAGGTGTTGAAGTGTGGAGGTGCTACAGAATTTTTAGCTCAAAATATTGATAAATGAAAAATAAGAAACTGTGGAAGGAAGGGGAAGAAAGAAAGAAAAAAAGTGTGAATGATCCATATGCTTTCCTGTGCTGTAATAAATGAACAATGTCAGCTGAAGGACCTGAACATCAATAGAGACATTGTTTGGTGCTCCTATGCAGTCAAAAACACAAAGAGAATCCTGACGTATCTGAGGAAAGGGGTAGAATACAGTGAGGTAAATAAGCGTAGCGGATAGGCCAGAAAGGAAAATATTATTCCTTTCTAAAAGTCTAAACGTGGTTTCATCTGGAATACTGTTTGTGCTGGCAGCTACCTTCCCTGATGCTACTGATGGAGTGAGTTTTGGAGGAAGTGATGGAAATGATTTAAGACTTAATCATCCTTGTTAAAAGATGTGAATAGGCTCGCTTATTTTAGAAGGGAGATGAATGAAAGTGGGTGCATTAAAGATGGTACAGGCCAATGAAAAATGTAAACCCTGTTCTAAAATGACTTTCTGTTTTCGTTTTGTTTTGTTTTGTTTTTTTTTATTAGAAGAGCTACTCCAACTGTAGATAGAAGAGCATGATGTGTGAAGACGATGAGGCTTCTCAGCGTTGTCTGGTCAAAACAACAGAAAAAAACAACAACACCTGGAGATTCAAATAAGCTTTAATTTCCACTTCTTAAAAGTAGAAAGAGGACCCATGTTATCAGTTGAAATGGATAAAAATGGATAAAAGGAGTGCTGCATAGGCAAAAGAAAGAAGTTAATCACTCTTAAAACTCCTTTGGAGTTCTGAGAACAGAAAGTGAGAGACTGAACCCAAAAAACAAGAAAAAACTTTAATGATTTTTTTTTTTTTTTTTGTGAAACATCAAAGGATGATCATATTCAAAATGTTAAAAAGAAATACTGCTCATGCTGTAAGGTTTTAGGTAACATTGCACAATAAAATTTTTTACCATGAGCTGTTGGTAAAGACAACAAATTAGTAAGGTTCAGAGGAGGTTCCGAAAAATGTTAGTGCAGATATGAAACCAAAAAATAAAAGGCAACTTGAAGAATATCTGAAACAGGAAGTAAACCAGAGCAGTATTTCAAAACCTAGTTCAAGACTAATTTATATTTTGTACAGCTATTTGTCATAAGTCTTCAAGCTAAATAACTGCATTCTGAACAGTGAAACCTGGTTAAGTCTATCCTGGCAGAGAGCGCTATCCCAGGGGCTGATGCTTGATCGTCTGGTCACTAAGTGCTGAAGGGCTGTGTAAAGGACGCAGAATGCCAACCCGAGTTGTGACCTGACCCTGGAGAACTGCACCCAGGAGAAAAGTCACTTAGAAAAAAATGTAGTTCACTGCAGAACATCGCCCAGGAATAGTGTTACAGATACGTAGTGTGAGTGATGCAGAAAAATAAGCCTGACTTGAAATGGGTTGTGGGGTTCCTTTGCCAGTAGAGGTGAACCCTGCAGAAGTCTGAGGGTTGATGCTTCGTTCAGAAACCAGGAGAGTTGTCTGGTGTAGGAGCAATTATGGCATGGATCACCCTGCCTCATGGGCTCAGTGGCAACTTTCCCATCTTTCAGATGCTGGTGTGATACCTTTGTTTTGTTTTTCCCATCTTGGGAGTGTCAGAAGGCATTAACAACCTGAAGCAGTAAGTCTTTGATCAGTAATTTCTGGAAAGAGATTTTTCAGGAATGTCTGGGAAGAGATAAGTTTGCAGTTTTTCCACATGTGCTTACTGCAGGATTTCTTATGTTGACAGCAGGATATTTAGCAGAAATATCTGGGAGGAGCTGGATCACAGACTTGATGTTTTGAGAACAGTTCTGCTTGTTCTTCTGCATGGAAAGGGTGCACATTTCTGTCTAGATCTCAAAAAGAAAGGCACAGCAGCAAATATGAATAGATTGTGGTAGGTGAACAGGGTTGATGTTGGCCACTCCACCAAGGATTTTGTACAGCTGAGCTGTACCACTCAAATATGGACTTGCTGAAGCACAAACGAAGGAAAACAATGAACTCTTCTTCCCAGCTGTACTGCCACTGGCAGTTGCTCTAGGGACGCGTCTGCTGTTTCTTGGAGCATCTGAACAAAATCCTCCTCATTGGTGCAGTCAGCTGGCTGGAAGGCATTTCCAGCCACAAGCTCTCAGACTGGCAGGGGGATATTTTTCTCTTTCTAGGGGAAACTAGATGTGCTGGTATTTGTGTAGCACATTCAGTAACTGTACACGCAGAAAATCAAGGAGGGATAAAGCTCTGTTGGAATGAAAGCTGTTTTTACTTGACAATTCCATGAGAAAGGGCCCTGTCAAACAGCGTTTTGGTACTGTCAGATGCTTCCTATTCTTATCCATTCCTTGGTGACGATTCTTCTCAGTGAAATGGTAACTTGGTGGTTGCTGCTTTGATGCTTCTAGTCCTCACTCTGAATGAATTTGTGTTCTGTACCTGCTAGCCTGAGAGAACATTCTGTCTATATAAGATAGTTGTTTTGCACAGAAGAGTCTCAGGGGATGTCACTGTTTGTATGAGAAAGGAAGGTGGATAAGATAGGAAGTAGGCACTGGCTTTGACCACTGAAAGAACAATGATGTTGCTTCCAATGAATCCAGCAGTGAGCATCTGGTAGACTGAGCTGGATTGCAATGTTGTGCCCAGATGGAGTCCTTAATACTTTGGCTCGCTCTCCTGTGTTTATTCAGTATGGTCTAGAATTATTTGCTACAGTTTCATTATTCATATTGGAATGCTGTAGACTTTTCAAACCTTGCAGATACTACACACTCCTTCAGTGTTGCATTGACGATTCAGGATCAGTATATAAACTGATCAGAAATTTGCAAAGAGGGAAGGAAAGGGGTGTGAACAATATTCCCTGAAAAAAGTCTCTGAAAAATTTTGATGAGAGGTCCTGCACAAGATGAAAAGACATCTTGGGTTTTATTTGTTTCCATTATAAACTTGGATTCTGTAATGAAACACAGCAGTAGGAAGATGCTGTACAGATTTAAAAAAAAAAATGTTGATCTGTACAAAAAAGCATATTTTAAGCAATGGTACTTGGTATAATGTGATTACCTTCTTAAATAAAATTGCTGAATGCCTGTTTTAAAACTCATTCAGCTTTGAAAGAAGTTGAGTTAGATACACTTGTCAATTAAAAGGAAATCTGCAAAATACCATGCATAACAAGAAGGCGTGCGTATGTAATTCCTCGTAAGGTCTAACCAACAATGTTTAAAGAAACTTGTAAGATGAAACAATAGACAACTTTATGCATCAGTATCCTAATTTGGCTCCAAAATTTTTATGGTCTATTTATTGACTCCTCAGGACACTTGAATGAGGTTTCATAGTTGCATGCTGTTGCTTGATAGTGATTTCAGACATTTGATGACATGAGGGCTAAATATTATCCACATTTCCAGTTTAGCTTGTTGTAAGTTATCCAACTTGTATATAGAACACTGGAACACTGAATCTGTTGCTGCAGTNATTTTCCTCAATGCTAAACATTCTGCTTCCACTGCTTCCAGTGGAATTCCAGTGGAATGAATACGATTCATATCCATCACTTACTAGTAGGCAAAAAGACCAATTTCTAACAGAGGTTTTCCCTCCAAAATATTAATGTATTAAATTAAAAATTTCGAAATTAAATAGAATTACAGCTCTAATTCCTACTTATGTAGTGACCTATTTTCACTGCTGCATCTCTGATGCTACTTTGCCACCCTACCCCAGGTGTCTGCTTTTCCTGCTCCTGTATCAAATGCCTGCTGCTCTCCCAGCTGGCTGTTGATTGCCTGTCCCTCCTTCCTTTTTGTTCTTACTCTAATCTCATTACTGACCTTTTATAAATTTTTTGGGTGCAATTTCCTTCTGTGTTCCTTCCACTCATCCTCTTGCCACTTCAGTCTGATTCCTGTATTCTTTTTCAGTCCTCTGATATAATGTTGCATTTTTGGTTTTGGTAAACCCAGTTGATGTGTTTTTATTTATTTATTTTTTCTTTTCTCACTCTGGGCTACTCTTCCATTCAATATATCGGTTGCTTTTCTGTTTTGATTTTCAGAGTGCTCATCTGATTCTAATTTTACTGTCTGCATAGATTCCGTCAGTTTTCAACATGTCTTATGGTTCTTCTTATCAACCTCCATTGTTCTCTCCTTTTGTGCTACTTAGTTGGTAGCAATGTTTAGGTATTAAAATTCTTTGATGTTGGAAGCCCACTGGTGAGTTCCTGGGACACTGCAGCTCAATGACATATCTTCAAATGCCTCATCAATTAATTAAATTAAAGCAGCAGTGATGTGTTAACTGAGAACATTTTTCTTCTTTCATGATTTTTGCTCAAAAGTATGTGTCCTTTAGGAATAGTGAATACTACCTAAACTTCTCTGCTTACTTTTCTGGTTGTGTAGCAGTGGATAGAATTGAAAAAAATTAGCATTGGTTCTGGGTATCATGATCTTGGTGAAGAGGAACTTTTGTTCTCTCTTTTCCTACCTCTGCAATTTGAAATTCCACCTTTTAAAAATTCAGCTGCCAAGCTCAATCTGTTGACACTTGAAGCCTCCTTCTATTGTTACTGTTTTGTTTCTTGTTTAACAAATACTTCCTCTTGTCTTCTCTGCATTGGTTCACTTTTCTTACATTTTAAAATCTGTAGATTTAGAAACTCTGTTCATAAGAATAAGATGTTAACAGAAGAAAGAGTATGAAATGAAGAACCAGATGGTCCTGCTGGATTTATTACCTGTGAATCGTATTAAAAATATGTTTAGGTAGAGAAAAAGTAGCAAGATGACTAGGTATTTTTCATGTACTTGTGGACTTCCTGTCTAAAATTGTTCTCCCACGAGCATAATAAAAGAGTAAAAGACTAAAATGTCGTTCCATTTTTGTTATGTGTCATAAAACAGAGCAGTATCTAGCCACCACGTCCTTTCTGACAAATTACAATCCATTATCAAACCCACAAGCAGAGTTAATACCCTTTCTAATAGCTGTCTCGTGATGAATATTGAGTCAGAACACTAAAGTTGCAACAACTTTCAAGTCCTCTCAGCTGCACTAGTGAGCAAGGTCTTGCACCTGGAATATCATCCTGCCATGAGCACACCATCAGATGTAACATGAAATGGATAACATGAGATGTTAGATCTCATGAAACGTGCACCAACAACGGCCAATAATACAAAAATCCAGTTTACTTTTACTGTTTCCTTTTTTCCCAAACAGATCGAGTGTTACGTATCAAATTATTACTTAGCTCTTTGTTTAATCATTTTATTAACAAAATAGCTAAAGCAGGTTTGCTGCATTAACAGTAAGAATATAAATTAAATGAGTACAATTTAATTTCAGGCTGGACAGGGCTCTGAGCAACCTGATCCAGCTGTAGATGTCCCTGTTCACTGCAGGGGAGTTGAACTAGTTGGCCTTTACTGATTCCTTCCAACTCAAATGATTCTATGAATTTGAGGAACTACAAAGCAGGTATTTGATTAAATGGCAAAACTGCAAAGGTGAGTTCTGCTGCGTAGAATCTTTGTCATGTTCCAGTTCCCACTAAAGAAATGTCTGTGCTCAGTGTCTAGATAGAATTACACCATTGAAATATGACTCTTTGGTCTTACTGGGTTCTAAAATCTCAACAGGTAACTGCAATGTAGAGGTGAAATGAAGTCTCATTTATGCTTTTGCTTTTGGAATCATCTGAAGATGTTGCTGGGATGTTGCTGAGGATGCAGTGGAATTCTGTAGAGAGATACTCAAGAAGGGTTCATACAGTCAAGAGTTCTCACAGTACACAAAGCCAGGCCACCCTGCTACAGCACTGTTGCGCTACACCCAAGGTAAAAAGCGTGAGCCTGGGGGGTGTATTTAGCACAGGTGGAATGTGATAGAGGCACAGCTATGCTACTGCTGGGTCTGAAGGGACTGATTTCTCTCTCTTTGTTTTGCCTTCACTGTAATCAATAAACTTGCCCTCTACTCTTTTTGCTTTAGGGGAAACGGGTTACTCGGCCTCATCATGTTTCTCAAGGAGAGCTTTATGTTTGCACCTGTAGATGGAGCTCCAAACCCATCTTCTACTGAGTAGTGTTAAAGAACAAGTAAACTGTAAAGGAAAACTTGCTTAAAAGACCACTTCTCAATACACCATGCAAATTGTAATATTTTACCGAAGAAGATGCTTCAAATTTTATAACAAACTGCTTTCATTCTGCAGCATAATGAAAACTGATAATAATTTTATGGCTAGAAAATCATGTTGTTAATTTCCTTTAGTTGTTCAATCATCGTAATGGAAGCAATTTCTTCCTGCTCAGGTATGTTATTTAGTCTTTTAAAATTAAGTCTTACTCAGAAAAAGGTAATAAAAATGAAAAGGCTATTTTTTTCCTTCTTTTTAATGCCTGCTTAGTTATCAATGATTAGTGTATTAAACATAAAGCTGCGAGTCGCTTCCTGACAAAAGGATGTGCCTGGGATCTGGTTTTGCCTATAAAACCTACTTGATCTTATGTTGTGAAATGTTAGAGATGCAGATGTCAGAGCCTGGATCAACCCTTCTCGTGATTAAGTTAATTATTTCTTCCTGTGGAGACCAGGAGTGTTGGAATGTTATTATACTGAGAGAAATTAATTTGGGTCATAAAATAGAGTTTTCAGATGGTTCCTCACATATACGTGCTTTAGATAGTCAGTGAATGCTTCTGTAGCCTTTCATTTGTTTATAATTAATCACAGGAAATAAAGAAGTCTCTCTTCCCAATAGATGTCACTGGAAGAATTGTAATTATACCTTTTGCATTTTCCAGTGACACAATTTTCTCCTTCAAATATAAAGACAAAAATGCTGCAGTGGAAAGTAATCCCCTCTATGTGCTGACTTTAACCATTCTTTACCAGAATAGCAATGCTGAAAAGTAGCTGTTAGTGCCCTTGGAAGAGTAAAGAGTAATTCAGAGGTATTCACACAAACTCAACAGTGTAGGTACTGTGCAGGAAGAGGCATTACTGGCTCCTTTAATGGATTGCCAGTTGATTTTCATATTATATTATAAAAAATAGTTTCTTCTGAGAGAAGTGGGTTTTTAAAAACAGGCCCAGAGTGTATTTTTATGCAGTCAGGTTTCATTTTTTTGCATTTTACATAGTATGTTGATATCCTCCATTGGCTGAATTATGCTGACCAAAAAAGAAAAAAAAAAAAAAAAGAATTATTTTAAGAACCAGTTTAGTTTAATTCTTTAAAGAAATATCCTTGCAAAGTATGGTATTACCTTTTCTGGGTTGGAGAATTACTTTTGTGACTGGAATAAGAGTTTCTTGGAGGAAAAGGAGGCTGTCCACTGGGCTTAGCTATGTGGCAATGAGGAGCTAGCTTGAAAATAATGAGTTAAAATAAAAGAAGTGTAGTCAAAGCAGTAATTGAGAGGGATATGATGAAGACCAGAACACCTTTAAATGAAGGGAGGTGTGGAGAGAGCCTCAAAGTGGCACAAGACCTGGAAAGGAAGGTTTGTACTGCAGTAGCAAATTAGGCTATCATATACAGCAGGTTTGTTCCATGGTGTATGGGTAACAGGATCATTAGGCATTTGGACAATAAACAATAAAAATCCAAGAGAGCCAATATTATTGATAATCTGGGTAGATATCTTTTTCCTACTTAAAGTTGTAAGCAGTGGGTTGATTACTGTTAACTCCTTCCTATGAAACATTTTTATTTACTGAGACAAGACTGTTCAGTGCCAGTGAAAGTGTCGTTTTTAAGTAGCAAAAAATAAAATAACTGCAATTCTGTTATATGAATTACCTCTACATATGAGCTAAAGTCTTCTGAATGTGCAGTGTTTAATCAAAACGCTTTGTGATAAAATTTGATGCCTACTTTGTGGATAAGGACTCTTTGATAAACTTTCCCAGTGTCTGCATATGTCCTGAAGTACTTCAGACTTAAAACTCCAGCATCTCTGGAAGGATTTCAGGGAAATAAATTCAGATTTGTTGCAAATACAGTAGGGTTGCCTGGAGATTGCAGAGAAGACAGGCAAAATATATGAGGAAAGACTGAGAGCTTGAAATGTTGAGAGGCTGGCAAGACAGCTGAGACAGGTAAGATGTCATGAGAGCCTACAAAAAAACAAAAACAAAACAAAACAAACAAACAAACAAAAAGCACTACCCTTGTAGCATTACAGTTCTATTTACACTGGTTGTTCTGGTTTTTGGACATCTGAAACAGAGCCTGTAACCCTGCTAGAAAGACCATGAGAATCTCATGATGCTTGGACTTTGAAGTACACTAAGATTTCCTGAATGTCCTATGACATAAATTGATAATGCAGTCAACAAAACTGTAGACTCTTAGAATATAAAATATAGCTTCCTATGGAATTAGCGGCTACCTTACTGTTGAAGAAAAAGGGAGGGAAGACTTGAGATAGATTTTCTAAAGATGGATTTTTGTGTGATATGGTAAGAGCAGGAGGAAATGGCATTTTCCAGCTAACAAATGACAGCTTAATCATGTAGCTGAAATGCAGTGTGATATTTATTTTCACAGGTATGCAGAATTGTTATTTATATGTTAACATTTAAAAAAAAAAATAACACCCTGGGGCCACTATTATGTGTAGATTTAATACCTGATATATATGAAATAGACAGAAATGTGTTTTGTGGGGAATTAATATAGGCAAAACTTCTCATTATGTTTATCTGTGCAAGGCTTTAACTTTAGGGAAGGTTTTGGTCAAAATAGTTCTGGTACTAGCAAGGAGGCTAGGAATAATGCATGCCATCTCAACTCTGTTTTATTCTTTCTTTTTTCTAATTTTGTCTTTAAGGAGTTCTCTTGTACCATGCTCCACTTAAGAAGATAAATTGAAACAAACAAACAAACACACAAGCATACTTGTATTTCTGGTCAGGAAATATCTTCCCTTTTATCATCTCTGGACTGTTCTACATTCACTTTCCTCTGGCCTAGAGTTCAGGCTGTACAGCCTCAAGACTGTGTCAAAAAAAAACACTGCACTCTAGATGCCAGATTTCAGTGTATCTGCTCTGTCAAATCCTTGATTTCTGACTGTATTCACATGGTTGGATTTTAAGGATTTGTGACCTCTGTTAAAAGCCTAGAGACCGACTGAGTCTGTTCTAATTTGTTCACGTATATTAGTAGCTGATAAAGCCTGGGTGCCAATGAATGTTCTGAGTGCAAAACTACGTCAAATCTGTATTATGGGATTGATGTTAAACTGTGTCAGTTTAATTCGTTTTGCTTTTCCCCTACAGAACGAGGCACTTTGGGGAATGGATGTGTTGACAAATGTATTTCCTGAAGGAACAGAACAAGACTTCCAAAATTGCCATAAAATTGGAGAGGGGAGGGGTGGAGTTGAGTGGAAAGGAGTTTCTGGAAACTAAGCACATGAATCAGATAGAAAAAAATGATCTTTAATCTTTTGTGGAGATGCATTAAAAGTATACTGCACATTTTCTTGTTCTCAAATAAATGTTCCCTTAGTTTCAGAATATGTAATAGAATGCTTATGGGAATTTTCATTTAGATTTTTTTCCTCAAAATGTAGTTGTAAAACTCAAGGTTATTCAATGTGGTTGATATACATTCTTCAATTACTCCACTGGAGTAGATCCAGAGGAGGGACACAAAGATGCTCAAGGGGCTGGAGCACCTCTCCTATGAGGAAAGGTTGAGAGAACTTGGCTTGTTCAGCTTGTAGGAGTCTCCGAGGAGACCTCATTGCACCTTTCCAGTGCTTAAAGTGTGGTTAAAAACAGGAGGGAGACCAACTTTTTACATAGTCTGATAGTCATAGGACAAGTGGGAACGGTTTTAAACGAAAAGAGGAGATTAAGAGAAAAGAGGAGATGTTAGGAGGAAATACCTTACTCAGAGGGTGGTGAGGCACTGGCACAGGCTGCCCAGAGAAGCTGTGGATGCCCAGTCCCTGGGGGTGTTCAAGGCTGGGCTGCATGGGCCCTGGGCAGCCTGATCCCGTGGGTGGCAACACTGCCCATGGCAGGTTTTTTGAACTTGCTCTTGTTTAGGTCCCTTTCCAAATGAAGCCATTCTATGATTCTATGATAAGCTTCTGCAGGTATACTGTAAGGATAAGCTTAAAAATTTGTGCTTTTGACTGTTTAGTTCAGATTATATTGTAGCAACACAAATTGAAGTAGTTTTTTTTTCACCTCTTTTAATCTTTACTTATTAAGTGTTGTAATTTATCAGTACTTCTTCTCGAAAAGGTGACATTGTGATACTGATTTGACATATTTTGAATTAAACTCTTAACTGTGGTTATTGTTCATGTCCATATGTGTAGCGGTATATTTCTACATGTACATAATTAATGTGCTTGGCAAATAGCTTTGCCACATAGAAGTCACAATAACAGCAAAAGAGTTAATCTGTTCAGAAGTCCATAGAAGTCACCAGAATGACTCCCATTTCGATCAACTGTCATTGCATGATGCTTTACTAAAAGAAAGAAAGAAATAGTAAAAAAGTTTCTCCTTAGAAATCCTTACTATATGAAATGAAGTTCGTAGACTCACAGAGTTCTTGAAGTTGGCAGGGACCTCTGGGTACACCTGGTCCAACCTCTGCTGAAGTAGGGCCACCCAGAGTACATTGCCCAGGACTCCATCCAGGTGACTTTTGAAGATCTCAAACTCCACAGCCTTTCTGGGCAACCTGTGCCAGTGCTCTGCCACCCACACAGTAAAGAAGTGCAGCCTGATATTCAGAGGGACTCCCCTGTGTTCCGGTTTGTTCCAATTACCTCTTGTCCTGGCACTGGACACCATTAAACAGAGCATGGCTCCATCTTCTTTGCACCCTCCATTCAGGTAGTTACATACACTGATAAGAACCCTCTGAGCCTTCTCTTCAGGCTAAAAAGTCCCAATTGTCTTGGCCTTAAGTTATGATTGTGAACAAAATCCTGTAAAACTTGGTATATATTCAGTTCCTTTAGGTAAGCTTATAAATGCAGCTTTAAAATTCTGTAGCCAGGAGATGATTATTCTCTATTCATTTCTACAGCCTGTAAAATAAGCTGTGAAATAGACTCTTTGAGCCCTATCATAGGGTCGAACCCCTATGAAATTCCATGAAAATTTTCTGCTTGTTTTATCCTTCATACAATATGGTAGTCATTTTTTGCTGGTATTTTCCTGTTAAAACTTAGGACTGTAAACCATTGTTTTCTAATGAAAAAGGTAATTAGCACTGAGACATGTTAATGGCTGTGTTTTCAGGCAATACTGCCTTCATTAGTGCATGACTCTAATGTCTGTAATAACGTCACTAGGTGGAAGGAATGCTTAGAGAAGAGAGAAAGCTTTTTAGAACCAGCTGTCCAAATTCATTAACTGCACAAAACGCCATCCTGTCTACTTGATAGTGAGGCTACATCACAGGTCTCTAAAGGCCAGACTTGAATTCCTTGAATTTACACTAGAAGCTCTGTCAGATCTGTTTCCACACTTCCAGCTCTTCGCCAGTATTCTGTAGACTCTAATTGTACTTTAAACTCCCTTGGAGTGGGAATTTTTGTTTTTGTTTGCCTACATAGTAGATGCTTACTGAGCTGGAGCTACATGACTGAATTTCTATGACTTTTCTCTAGCTGTAGGAACTTGTTTTGTAAATAAAATAGTCAAAGCTTGCTATTTATAGATACTCACATTCTTGTATCTAAAACTGAATATGTTTCCATTTGAAGCACCTTTTTGATTAGAATATAAAAAATATGTATTAGCTGCTTATAAACTCGTATTTCTTGAGTAGTTCATTGAAAGTGTGATATTCTGAAGGAATTGTTTAAGGTGAAAGCAACTAGATTTTTTTTTTATTCAGTTAGTAATCTTCCTGCCCTTAAGTAAGGAAATGGTTAGCTATTGATGTATTTTGTTCCTTTATGCCTGTTTGTAAATACTTACCCCTCAACCTGACAAAAACTCAACCTGAATGCCTAGCAGCCAAGGCCTAAAATGGAAGAAACTTGCCAGGAAACCGATGAAGATTTATTATGCATTTTTTTCCAGTAGTAACATCTGTCTTGGCTAGTTTCCTCATGGTTATATGGAAAACCAGTGATCTTTCACTGGTTCTGTTCATGGAAATGAATGCTGCTTCTTACTAATGTGGATTCTAGATTATGTTGTTAAGTCAAGGTACATCACTATGAAAACTACTTTTATCTATAATGGAAATCTATTGATGCTTTTAAAAGACTGGTATGTTCTAAGACTATTCATATCTGGATAAATATTGAAATATTCATGGATTTTTTTTTTTTTTAACTATCACCAACTCTTGAGATTATGCTAGGTTCTATGTTCGGAAACACTGATTTCTGAAAATGTAAAATAGTATTTTAGTACGGATGATTATTGGTTTTGACAACTGGCTGTACTGGAACATTCAGTTTTTGGAAAAGCAAAGCAAACTTAGATTGCTTATCTTTTGAAGCATCATCATAATTTCAATACTTCTCTAATGAAATAAAAAATGTGCCCTCACATCTCAGTTATCCCAGCTGATGATAAAGGAATTCAATCCTATATCTTGTTTCCTGCACCTTATATAACCTTGTTTATAGATGGTGTTTCCACAAGAAGCCTTGGGCCTTATTCAGTACTTCATATTTTGGAATGTCACTTGCAGGTTTTATGACCCAGTAAATATAATGGAAATGGGGATTTTTGATGGCTTAAATCTTTCCATGGGCAGGCAGTGAAGTCTACAGATGTATTCTACTGGATTGGAGATATTTCTCCAGATTTAACTTCCCTTTCTCTTAAAAAGTAATGATGATACATAGTCCACCATAGAAGTACTGTGATGCACTGAGGTATTTCATTTTAAGGCAGAATATGAATTAAACCACAATGTAACTTAGAAATTCCAGTTTGACAACTCTGTTCATGGCTAGTAAGTATTATGTGGGTAAGAATAATGAAAAGAGTCTCAGGATTTAAGTGCTTAAAACAGTTTTTAAGGGATGTCAGTTCATGTGCTGTGGATAGAATGAGAATAGCTGTAAAGGTGAGAGATTAAAGAAGAAACCCAATCTGCAATAGGAATATTGTTGGATTTGTACTTCTGTAATTGTTGCGAAACACTGCTCACACTTTTATCAACTTCCTTAAAAAAATATGGTTCTGTTCAGCAAAAGTTATACAAGAAAAGTGATTGTTTCTGGGTCGTTCACTTTCCTAAAGTTGTGTAGTCTCTTGAAATAACTGAAGCTGGGGGGTATGCTTAGGGCTTATTCTCCTGGGAAATTCATTGATGACAATGTTTACTGAGGATTTTTTATCAATTTCATGTTGTTCTGTCCTTATAAACCAGATTTCACTAAGGCTTATTGTCTAATTCACAGTTGAGATAGGTTCCTTAGAATATAGTTTCTAGGATCATGAGATCATTTATGGACTGTATATTTGTCATTGGAATCAGAGGTAAAAACCCTACAGTTCTGTGCAGTAGTGTCAAACTGTTAACAAGTTACTGTAACACAAAAAAACTGTCATTTAAAACAGAGGCAATCTTCACTGTGTATTGAGAGCAAGAATTATTCTTCCTGTCCTAAAAAAAAAAACCTACAATAATTAAAAATAGAAGAACAAATGAAAAAAAGATTCTTGGAACAGAACTGGGAGAACAACTCAGTAACCTGAAATATTTTTCCTCATTTCCTGATCTCCATATAGATATATGTATATTTTTTTTTACATATTTCTTTTACATGTATTGTGTTTGACTGGAAAACAAAGAGCAGTTATGTCACTTCTGTCCTTTTGAAGCTTTTTACATTTAGAGAGAAAGAAAGCACTCTGTACCACTCCGTGTCCTCTTTGCATCCTCCCTGTAGGAATTTATATATACTAATGAGATCCCTGTGCTGAGCCTCCCCTTTTCTAGGCAGAAAAGTCCCAGCTGTCTCAGCCCGTCCTCATAGGAGAGGATCTCTAGTCCCTTCTCATTTCCATGGCCCTTTCTGGGACTTTCTCCCATATGTCCATGTCTGGCTTGTACTAGGAGGCCCAGAACTGCACATAGCACTACAGGTGTGGTTTCATCAATGATGAGTAGAGGACAAGGATCACTTCACACTAGGCAAAGGATTGTCAGCAAGTTGAATAAAATACAACACAGCATACCATCAGCCTGCTTAGCAGCAAGGGCACACTGCCAGTTCTTGTTCTACTTGGTGTCCTTCGTCCTTTTCTGTCAATCTGCTTCCCAGCTAGGTGGCCCTGAGCATGGTGTGATGCCTGGAGTTCATCTTCCCCAGGTACATATTTTGCCCTTTTCTTTGTTGAACTTCATGATGTTCATGTCAGCTCACCTCTCCAACCCACTGAGGTCCCTCTGGACGGCTGCACAGCCCTCTAGTGAAACAGCCACTCCTCCCACTTTCATGTAATTTGTGAATTTACTGAGGGTGCCCTCCACATCATCGTCCAGATCATTAACGAAGATGTTAAACAAGACTGTGCCCAGTATTGACACCTGGGGTACTCCGCTCATTACTAGACTCCAACAAGACTTTGTGCCACTTACCACTACCCCTCTGGGCCCTGTTGTTCATCCAGTTTTTGATCCACCTCCCTGTCTACTCATCCAGCCCATACTTCAATAGCTTCTCTATGAGGATCTTATGGGAGACAGTGTCAAAGACTTTATTGAAGTCCAGGAAGACAATAGCCACTGCTGTCCTCTCAGCTGCCCGGCTAGTCATTTAATTACAGAAGCTTATCAGGTTGGTCAGTCTTGACTTGTCCTTGGCGAATGCGTGCTGAGTACTGTTGATTTTCTCCTCCTTTATGTTCCTGAAAATGGTTTCCAGGAGTGACATGTACTTTCCTCCAGTCTTTGGGCACTTGTTCCATTTGCCGCGGTTGAGCAATCCGTGTTCCGTGGACTTGCAAATGTCCAGGTTGTTCAAGTATTCTGTGCTTTAGTCCTGTTCCAAAAAGGTTACGTCTTTCTTGCTCCAGACTTTCAGCCTGGTCTCTGGGACCCAAGGATTCCCAAAGGCCAGTCTTACGGGTAAAGACAGAGGCAAAGAAGGCATTCAGCACCCTGGCCTTTCCAGTGTCCCGAATAACAAGGTCTCCTATTTCCTTCAGCAGAGGAAATAGTCTTCCCTAGTCTTTCTTTTGTCACTGATGTACTTGTGGAAGCACTTGTTGGTGCTTTTAACATCCCTGGTCATATTCAATACCATTTGAGCTTTAATTTTCCTAATCATCCCTGGATGCTCTAAGAATCTCTGTATTCCTTCCAGGTTACCCATCCTTGCACCCACCCTCAGTATGCTTTTTGTGTTTGATAAGATGTAATGGCAATATTTGTCACCTTAGATTTCTTTTGTTATGGTTCTGGTGGAGGTTTGCTTATCAGTTCCTTCTCTGACTAGAGATGAATTTGCCGGTTGTTGTTCAGTGAGCTTCTGATGCCCATTTCTAAAAGCATGCATCTGGCTGAGCAACAGTTGATAGTATACTGTTTTGCACTGGGGTATTGAGTAAGTAGGATTCTTCAGAAGAGCTTGTCAGCAAGCTTTGTAGAAATAAAGATGTTTGCACAGATGTTGTGGACCAGGGAGCAAAAAGGGATATGAATGCAATGAACCTAAATTGCTTTGTGGGGTTTGCTAATTGACAGGGTAGACTAATCTGTCAGCATGATAGAGATGAGGCTGCCACAGCTCCATGCCCTCAGCTCCTACCAGTAGCAAGGTTGAGAATGCATTGCCAGTATGCATGTACACAGACATAGGTATTCAATACATATACACGTGTAAACATGGCCAGACATGCTTGGCCCTCACACAAATAATTTACAATTCTGAAATACTCTTCTCCTGTATCTCATAATGTTTCCCATGCTCCTAGACAGTTTCCACCTCAGTCCAAGAGGTGATCCAGAGTGCTGTTCCCTATGGCTCATCCTGAGTTTT
>VXAV01006398.1:88576-108007 GCA_013399715.1 Alectura lathami | reverse complement strand
TTTTTTTTTTTTTTAATTACATTTTATGCAGTCTTTCCAGAAGGACGTGTAGAAATAATGACATATTAGTTTGAGAGATATTTTGCCTTTTATAATCATGTAATCAGTGAAACAAGCGGACACCCCCAAACAGTTACCTGAGTGGTAAAAAGACAATGAATTAGGTAAGAGTACTATTTATTTTCAGGAAAACAAACAAACAAACAAACCCTGTTCTGGTTACCAAGTAATTCGATATTGACTTATTTTGCTGTTGTGGATACAATAAATTAACTTAGAAATATCTATCTAAAGTTAATTTAGACTTTATGCTTTTAGTACTTTTGACTATGTGCTTTTTATCCTTATATTTTTGAACATTTTGTATGTAAAGTAATTTTTAAATACCCAATTTAATATAACTTGTCTTTTCAACTTGCTGTCCAGCTGGGTGAAAATGCTAGAGGTTATAGAAGATATGCCAATCACAGTCATCATCTTTTTCGTCATCTATGAGAAATATAGATTAGCACTTATTGCTAATTTTTGGTGGACAAATGTTAAAAAATCCTAATATAGCATAGTATGTTCTCAGCTTAGTTACATAAGTAACTTCATTATCTTAAGCCTATGTGAGGTTAGCCTGATATCTGTACATTAAATGAGCATGTCTGTCAAATTATTGGCAGTGTTTGTCTCCCATAACTTAAGTTCCTCCTTTACTGAACTGAAAATCTCTTTCTTGTTTATTTGCTAAAAAGAAAACTTCAGTAGGTAGTGAAAAAGATCACAGTATAACCATGGATAAAGTTTAAAAGAAAAAATATGTATTTAATACCAAGAGTATTCCTTAAAAAGCATGTCTCAAGTAAGGACAGAGAGCAATGATGCCATGCAAAATCTTCGAAATCTGAACTGGTATAAGCAGCCTTATAGATGGCTATAAAGAAGTAGTAAAATTCTGGATGTTATTTTAATTGAGATCTGCTTTTACAGGAAATAAAGTATTTCTAATAGTCTTACTGCTCATCACAGGCCTCATTTGTTGTTTTATGTGTATGCATCCTTCCTCGGTAAGGCTACAGAAGAGCTCTATAGAAGCCTTTGAACAAAACCTAAATTCATCAAAAGATGTAATGGAGAATTCAATACACCAAAACCCCATGCTCAAGTAAAGGCACTACAAGTACAGTACTTTCTGAAAGAGACTGCATCAGAATGGCATTATAGTTTTGCCTTTTCATTCAGTGATGTCCATTTGACTTTGGATTTGTTTGTGAGTAAAAACAATAAACAGACTATTCTATCTGCCAGCTGTAAAAGCTCAGCCAGAGACTGGAGAGTCAAACTGTGTCGTTTCGGCCTGTCAGTAATTCTTGTAGTTGGATTGGACTGCTGGTACTGATGGAGATGCACCAGAGCTGTGCTCCAAATGATTCCTCATCTACTCAAGATGTGCATTTTCATTAATTCATTCCCCTTATCTACAAGTGATCTGTGCTGTTAAAAGAAGTGTTACTGCTACTAAGATGGTAATGATATCATAGCCCTTATCAGTGATATTAAAAAAAAAACGTATCACTTTACAAATGAGAAAAGAAACCTAGACATGCTTGTTTGGCTTCCAGAGTGGTGATAATGTAAGAGCAGAGCTGCATGTTGAACCCAAAGATTCTGCATCCGTGTGAGTTCCCAGTGACTCGAGTAATCTCTGTAAATAGTCCCTGAGACAGGGTTCCCCTACTTTCCAGAGGAAAGGCATCATCATTTGCTTAGGAGTGGGCTCCCTCTTTGTCTTCTCCTGGCCATCTAAATCGTACCTTTATATGCAGACTGTGACACAACTCAACAGCTTGTAGAGAGAGAGACCTTCAATCTAGACTTTCCAATCTCAGAGTTACTTCTGAACTCCTTCTGACTAATGAGGAGTTAAAATTCAGATGTCCATCTTTCGGGGGTGTGTTTGGGATACCAAGCACTATTTCTGATTCTCTGGTAGTTCAGTTTAAAAGAAAACAGGACAGTCATCTGTATTCAAGAGGTAGCTGTATATGGAAAGCAGTTTTAGGTATGAATCCACTAGGAAGTGGAAGTTTAAACATTCGTCAGTTTTGTCTTGATTATTTTGTGTACACTTTATTCAAGGATGCCGTAAACACTGTCCTCAAACACCTAACTCTCTCTGTTCACTGTTCATAGAAATTTAGACACCCAACTCTCACACTTGTGAATTTTATTACCAGTACCATGTGTCTTGATAAGACTGATCACTGTCATGATTGTCAAGTGGTTTAAGCATCCAGCTTTTTTTATATCTATCTCCTACAGCTTTCTTTGGTCCCAGGACAAAAGTGAACCTGTTGAGACCTTTTTCTTGCTAATCATTTGGTTCTTTTTATAAATCAGATGGAACTCAAAAATATCCTGATATTTTTTAGTTCACCAACAACTATTTCTCAAATGCGCTTTTACTGTTTCATGATTTCTTCTGAGGCCTACATCTCCCCAGATTATTAGATTAAGATTGCATAAACACTTATCCTCTGAATAGCCTTACCAAAAACTGCAGGGAGGCAATATTCAGGAATATGTGTAAGTCTTGGCACAGCTGAAGTCTTCCATAGGTAGGATTAGAAATATTGAGATGTTTTGTTAAAAATTAAGTTAGAAAATGTTACATAAGATTATTTAAAGCTCTCTATCATATATCCTCAGACCTTCCAGATCCATTTGTATGTGTACAAAGAGATGCACATTTTCTGAGAATATTTGCTGGTGTGTGTTATATTGCTCTCCCAACCTGTGTGGAAGAAAAGGAGGAAAATCCTGCCTTTGAGAGGGGAAAAAAATAAGATCAGGATGATGATGATAGAGTTGTTTGGTTTTCTCCTCATTTTTAAACCTGTCTTGTGTGCATAAAAATGGCAACAAGTATATGTGACTAATGGCAACATTTCAGTGTTGTACTTGTGATGAACTGCAATATAACACCTACAAAGAAGCATCCCACATTTTACTATTTCTAGTTCCCTTGATTTTCCCATCTAGTGCTCTGTAAAGTTGATCACTATATTTCAATTATCACAGCAGATGACACTAAGCTTCAGAGACAAAAAGGGAAAAATAACATTCACAAACTGTGTCTATGCCTAGTCACTGCAGTGTACTGCAGTGTAGCGTCAATATGTTATCTGTGCTACCTTCATCTAGCTGGTTCAGGTACTGGTGGCAGCCTAGTGTGGTAGAAGCAGCTCAGCACAGAATAGCTCTCTCAGATTCTGTAAACTGGAACAAATTATTTCAGGAACTGAGGCACAAATCACTGCTCTATTATGACAATGGATCAGTCTTTCTTAAACTAAAATGAAAATACTTTGGGGAGCCGTAATCACCTCTTTAACTATGCCTACTTATGTTATATATGATTAGAACAAATATGCTTACATGCTCATTCATGTAAATTCATTTCATTCAGAATCAAACTGTCTTACAGGTGCTCATGAGGGAGTCAAAGTTCAGTGTGACTTTTTTTCAGTTCATGTATGTGTGTGTATGCATATATATGCCCAGATAATATTTCTTGCTAACAATATATGTGTATACTGCAAATATATAGTATTGACAATAGTTATGTGATAAATTGCAGGGCAGTCCCAGGATTTTAGGCATTATATAATATCTCTAGGTGATAAATCTATTTATTCCTTTGTGTTATAATATATTTTTTAAAATCCATATTCATTTAGAAGTGACTAATGATGCATAAACTGTTTTTCATTTTAAACAAGTTTAACCTTTGCAGAAATAATTTTCATTTCCATTAGGAAATAGACAAAATAATAATTAAAAAAAAAAAAATCAGTTCTTTATGGGATATGCAGAATTTTTGGTATTCTCTTGCATAGTTCTGCCGAAGGCATTACCTGATATCTCTTTGCTAAAGCAGTGTGTGGCTTTTTGGTACAAACTTTGATTTTAGAGCAATCTGAATTAATTTTAAAAACCAAATTATATTCTGTATACTTAAGGATTTAAGGAGAGAAAATTTAATTAAACTCATGTGCAAGTTCGTATGAGTAGAGTATTCTCAGTTGTTTACAAAGTACACGGAAGGGTTCCATCTGATTTAGGCAATCTTTTGTAGAATAAACTATACAGTGACTTTAAAGAATTTAAAAAATAAAAAAAGAAAAAAAGGAAAAACTACAAGGAAAGACTGGCATCAGTGGTTCTTGTTTTACTTGTCTGGTTTATGTGCTACTCTGTATATGTACCACAAATCCATCACTGTATCCTATGAAAAGTGAATGCTTAGAATGTGAATTTCCCATGTTCTGAAAAAAATTCTATTGTTTCCAAATGAGTGCAGATATCCACTTAATCTAATAACGTATTTTTGAATAACATCAGAATAGAGCTGTATTTTTTGACAATGAAGTTGTTCACATTGTTGTTCTGTGCATTTAGTTCACTGTGGAAAAAAGCTTTAATTTGCACTTTGAATGAAGACTGGGGGGTTGGTTCTTGATTAAAAAAATAATCCATTGGGTGACAGCAAAGTTCTTGAGAGTCTCCATGCTATAATGTTTCCACTGGAGACTGAAAATATTTTGACTAATATACACACTAACATGTACTGTTTTGAGCTTTTCTCAGATACATCTGGTATCTGACTACTTACTTTTTTGTTCGCTGGGGAGTCAGAAGCCCCAGTCAGAAAGTCAGTGGTCCCAGCCAATGTTTAAATGCAGAAGTGGGATACACTAAAATAATAATTTAAAGATGCTTCATCTGAACAATGAAAATGCCTGTCTTTATTTAGTCCCTGATCCAGAGCAGTAGAAGAGGAAGAACAGCATAAAATTATTATATAGATTAAGATCCAGAAGTAAGAAATTTATTATGTTGTAAGACTTGCCTGTCTTCCACTTAAAATCAGTAGGACTGTTGAGCAAATATTTTCCAGGCTATAAACAGTGACTTCAGAGAGAAAATCAGAGGAAAAAAAAAAAAGTGTCTTTAGCATTGCAGTTAATTTCCATGCTCATTTTGTGGACATTCAAAAAATCTCTCAGAGTAACCCTTAGGTAGAATTGGAAAGATTAGATTTTATATTTTTTATTATTCAGGCAACAAAACATGGAAAACTTCTTGACTCAGCAGTTCTTATAAAGTCATCAGTTTCAGTCTACTGCTAGTACAAGTCTACTGCAAAGTACAGTCTACTTTGCTTTTTCTGGTCAGTAAAATCTCCTGTAGGCAATATTTTTTCCCTTGCATGTCGGTTCATGTTGCATTTCTTAAATCTTCTTATATGATTTCAAGAAAATGATCTTTTCTGTCAGCTATAAAATACAGATTTTATCATTTCTCCGGATGTATATTTTTGCTTTTATACGCCAACAATTTGTATCATTTCAGTTTGACTGAAAGTCAGAACATACAGAGTAAAGTTATAGCTATATAGATACATAGATAAAACAAGGAACATTGTTACAGGTCACTTCTACCCCTTATATAGTATACAAATGCACTAAATCCGGTGCAATCATAAAACACTTGTGTTACTGTATTTTCTAATAGATTAGGAAAATGCTAATTTTATTTATTTATTTATTTATTTATTTATTTATTTGACTTCTAAGTCTGTTTGCACAAGAAGTAAAAAAATGGCTAAGCATTTCTGTGAGCATCAGTAAGGAGGGATTGGGATGGGTTTCATCTACACTGTAGAAAACTTTGTATTGAAGAACTTTATAGATGCATGCTGGCAAGCTTAGATAATGTCACCATGTAGGCCATACTTTCTCCATTACTAAGTGCACTTAAAATTTCTAAACACATTAATATATCTTCTATAGCTGTAGCATGATTTAGCAGGCAAATGGAGGAAGAATCAAGATTTGTCAGCTTGTAGCATAAGCTGTAGCATTTCAGCTAGCAGAAACCCTTCATGGTTCTTCCTTCCCAAAAAAGCCCCTCTTCCATGTGTACAAAGGTAAATGCAGGACATGACTGACACTTCATGTCCTGAAGTAATTCCAAATATGTCTTTTCTAGCTGTTGTGAAAGCACCCTGGTCTGTGGCTATGTCTCCCACTGGTGGATGTGCTGATACTTATGACACTGCCTCTGGCACTGTTTCAGGATCAGTCTGCTACAGACTTGCTCAGGCAGAGTGATGTTTCCATGTACTTGAATATATATATATTAATATATATTATATTAATGTACATTACAGATGTCTTTGCAACATAGTGTAGGAGAAATTTGTGCTGGAAATTCAAAGTACCAATAAGAAGAGGTTCCAACCACCATAACACATTACTTCAGCATTTTCTTACTCTATGTTAAGTAGGATTGGACAGGACCTCCTGGGTCACAGTGTACAGCAACCAGCTTGGGCAGGCAGTCACATCATAAGATTCAGTTATTAAAGCTCTATCACCAAACCTGTTAGACTGTGACTTGTCCATGTACCAGTGTAGTCCAAGTTAAACAGCTCTTTTCCCTTGTTACTTTCCTGGTGGTTGTAACTGCTGTTCTCATATCTTTCTCAGTCTTTATTTTTCTAGATTCAACAATGTAAGCTCTTTTAGAATTCTCTTTCAAAATAGGTAGTCAGGGAATAGAAAATACAGCTACCCTTTCTTGTACCACTTCCAATCTGAGTTCATCATTCCTGAGCATGAGTGACAAAAGTAGGGCACATAGATGTAATATTGCACATTAATGATGTGGGGAAGGACAAAGAAGAAAGTGGTAATCTACTTGAGTCAAAATTGATTTAGGAAAAGCTGGTAAAGTATCTTCTAATGAAATAGAATTAGATATCCTACTTCAATACAAATGTCAGATTTGACCTTCAATGAGGCTATTTTAAAGTTACTAGGCAGATAGATATGACTTAAAACTGTACTGCACAAATAGTATGAGCTCATCATTTCAACATAGCAGAACGGACAATTTTTTTAATATTTTTATGAATTAAATGCTATATATTGTGATTTCAAAACTTGGTTTTGGTAGACTAGAAGCACATTGTTTGCAAAAGAGCTGTTTGCATAAAATAGCCTTGGATTTAGTGATCATAAATTGACTCAATAGAATCAAACCAGAGGGAAAAATAGAGGGAAAACTTCTATTATGTTGCAATAGAAGGTATGAAAGATTGTTACTTGGCCCAAAAGATTATTCACCTGAGCAAATTTTCAGATTTGAGTGAAAGGTTTTCTCTGAGAGAAGACTTTCTTCAGTAGTTCTTGAAACAGCTGTTCTGCTGAGGGTACGAACACTTAGTTGTGGAGAATCAAGTCTTAGAAGTACTGAATTACTTCTTGTCCCCCACTTTCCACAGGAAATGGCTCTACAGAACACTGGTATGTAATAAACATACTAAGTGTTAAACAACACTACTATAAGCAACCCTTATGCCTTCATGTGGCAATGGCTTATTTCATGTTTTTTGATTGGTCTTGAGAAATGATGCTTGAGTTAATGCATTTTAATAAACATACTGGAAGATTCTCATGTGTAGCTTGAAATCTGCCAGGCAACACCAGAGCATAGCAGATGAGAATGTGACCTACAACCTTTGTACTGGATATGTCTGAAGTGTAACCACGTATGTGTGAACTTCAGCACTGTATATTTTGAGCATTTGCTTCCAAGTACATTTGGCATCTCGTAACAGATTATATATAATTAAGATAAGATTCAAAGGAGCATTATAGTGGCCATGATATTATAGCAGTCATGTGTGGATATTAATACTGAAAAAACAGGAGACATAAGATAAGATTAGTGGTTTTTACAGGCTTGAAAAATTAGTTGCAGAAGTGCTTTATGGTTATAATATTTTCCTTTCTGGTAGCTTAATTACAGAATCCAGAGTTCTCTGTAGATATAGGAGAAATGAAACTTTCAACCAAATCAATCTGAAGTTCTGTTTTAGCAGACCTCTTATTTGCCTCCTGTGACTTTGACCCTGTCTCCCATAACATCCTCATAGGTAGGCTTAGGAAGTGTGGGCTAGATGAGCAGACAGTGAGGTGGGTTGAGAACTGGCTGACTGGCAGAGCCTAGAGTGTTGCAATCACTGGCACAAAATCTAGCTGGAGGCCTGTTACTAGCGGTGTACCCCAGGGGTCAGTACTGGATCCGGTCTTGTTCAACATCTTCATCAATGACTTTGATGTAGGGGTAGAGCCCACCCTCAGCAAGTTCGCTGATGATACAGAGCTGGGAGGAGTGGCTGACATCCTGAAAGGCTGTGCTGCCATTCAGCGAGACCTGAACTCTCCCAGGCTGGAGAGCTGGGCAGAGAGGAACCTGGTGGGGTTCAACAAGGGCAAGAGTAGAGTCCTGCAGCTGGGCAGGAACAACTGCAGGCACTAGTACAGGCTTAGGGGCTGACCTGCTGGAAGGGAGATCTAAGGAGAAGGACCTGGGTGTCCTGGTGGACAACAGGTTGGACATGAACCAGCAGTGTGCCCTTGTGGCCAAGAAGGCCAATGGGATCCTAGGGTGCATTAAAAAGACCATGGTCAGCCGGTCAGGAGAGGTGATCCTTCCCCTGTACTCTGCCCCTGTGAGGCCGCATCTGGAGGACTGCATGCAGTTCTGGGCTCCTCAGTACAAGAAAGACAGGGATCTTCTGGAAAGAGTCCAGTGCAGGACCGCAAAGATGATCAGGGGCCTGGAACATCTCCCTTATGAGGAGAGGTTGAGAGACCTGGGACTGTTTAGCTTGGAGAAGAGAAGACTGAGAGGGGATCTTATCAATGCTTATAAACATCTAAAAAGCAGGTTGTCAAGTAGATGGGGCCAGGCTCTTTTTGGTGGTGCCCTGAGACAGGATGAGGGGCAATTTGTGAAGCTGGAACGCAGGAAGTTCCATATGAACATGAGGAAAAAAAATATTTATTTTGAGGATGACCAAGCACTGGAAAAAGCAGTCCAGAGAGACTGTGGAGTCTCCTTCTCTGGAGATATTCAAAACCCACCTGGATGTTTTCCTATGCAACCTACTGTAGGTATCCTGCTGTAGCAGGAGTTTGGACTAGATGATCTCCTGATGTCCCTTCCAACCTCTGTGATTCCGTGATTCTGTGATTCCATAACAAACTGACCTTCTGGCTTGACAAAACTGACCTCAGGAAACAGGACTGGTGATCATGCCGTGTTGTTTCTCTCCGTTCAGATATATATGTATCTGGATGTGTCCCCACTCTGAACTAGTTGACTCATTTCCTACAAACCTCAAGTACGTGTGTGGGTAATAAGGGTGGTGCAGGAAAGGCTTCAAACGCAGCTCTTGTATTTCAGACAGAGGAGAATCTTCCTAGGAACATACATAGATGTATTTAACACAGTGAAATCTTCAACTGGATCTAAGAATCAGCTGCCAAAACACAGATCCATGAAATTCATACTTTTGTAGTTCCACACTTTTCATATTTATTTTTTTCTCACGACCCGATGAGCAGAGACTTCTCCTCCTCCCACTCACAGTCTTTATGTACAGTTAGAGTATTCGTGCTGCTGTTGTACAGTTATGCCTCTAGGTGGAACTGAAGGGACTGAGAAGACTTTTTGATAGAACCTGTAGAAAAACACATCACTGTTTTACAACTAGCATAATCTCTGCCCTGAAGGGTTCCAGTCTAAATAGCCAAGATGGATAAATTATTGAATGAGAAACAAACCAACAAGTCAAATGACTTGCTTTGTGTATAAAAGCAGGGATTTATACGTTTTATTCAGTATGTATTCATTAAGCAATCTTTGATTCATTTCCTCAATACCCACCAACAGCAGCACTGCCTCCTGAAAAAGATGCTGCTGCTTTGTATCACCTTCTAGCACGTATTTCTCTTGAACAAAAATCCTGTTAATCCCACCGTATATATGCAAAAACGTTCAATACTTAAATAGATTGTGTTTTCTGCTTTTTTAAAATTTCATTTTACAGATGGTAACTGCACTTTAAAACAATTGCAGGAGAATGAACAATGATTTTGGAGTATGTGGATTGACCATGACATCTTATTTTTGTCTTTTTTTTTTTTTTCTCAATCCAAATAGGGATTTAAAACTCATGTAGACACCCTAGTATTACAGATACCTTTTAACACATGCAAAATAATATGCTATATTCTAAATATTTGAATGACTAAAATGAGTTTTCTTGTTCTACCTCATTTCCTCTGCTCTGTTTAGAAGCTAATCAAAATATATCCAGATTTAGTAACTGCTTTTATTTGTGATAGCATTCAGAAAGGGGAAAGATATTACTATTTTTGCCATGGTCTGCAGGAGGAATCTTGTGAATTATTTAGTATTGCTGCATAGTTGTCTGTAAGAAAAATTTTTATGATCTTTTTCAGTTGCATAGTTTGTGTGAGAAAGAGACAGAAAACAAGATGGCTTCACTTTGTCTTCTTTATAGGAAACATCTATCTTCCAAAATGTCAACATTCTTCATGGAAGTGAAATTCACTTGCTTGCTAATTCTCTTGTTTTTGTTTTTGTTTTTGTTTTAGTATTTACTTCTCAAAAAAAAAATCCAAGAAAACAAATCTTTGGTGCAGGATTTTACATAACATCTTCTACACTAAAAGGAGAATTCTACAGACTAGTTTTTAGCATGTTTTTCAAGTGTGCTAAAGGCACTCAGACATATTCTGCTACTTATGCACTGCAGCACTTTACCAGGGGTGCTTCTTTAATTTCTGATTGAGTGGGTCATAGAAAAAAATCAACTGTTCCATCATGTGTCTAAGATTTTTCTCATAATATGTCAGGAGTGGGAGGTGGAGAATAGGTGTGGGAGTAGAAGGAAAAGTCCCTATGCTTGGTTGNGTGGACTTTTTTTTTTTTTTTTTTTTTTTTTTTCTTCTGAAATCAGGAGTGTTATTAACTGTAGTGTGTTGAGATCAAGCCTTTAGGATGTAATTCTTCAGCTCACAGCTATATGCTGTGTTTGTCTATGTAGTCCTAATGGTTCTGGGTTGTCAGTTGAAAGCTGTTACAGTTACTACAGATTTAATTCTTCCTCCTCCTTCATTATTAACTCAGAAAGGTCAGCAGTGGTCAATTACGATGAGGTTTAAACTCTTTTCTCCAATCCTGATTTCTCCAAAGGGGAAGTGGCATGTCTGTTCTTCATGTCAGTCTTACTTTGTTAAGGACATCGTCCTACTGCAATCAGGAACTTAGATATGTGGCATGGACCACTCACAACAAATGTAGGCTGTGCTGAGAGGCAGAAGCAAATATTTTGTTTGCCTGTGGCCTGGGTAAACAAGTAATCATCCTGCTGTGATAGCAGGCTTCACCCTGAGCTGTCTTAACCTGCTGGGGTAACTCTTAAGCAGCTGGGACACGCTGACATTTGTCATATATTTACAGACTGCACTGAAATAAAGACTGACATATATTGCTATTTCACAGTTGCAAAGTAAGCATATTCTGATTATTCTAAAGGCTTGTTTGGAAGTAATATTTCATGCTGAGGTCCTAATTTAGTCTTTCTTATGTAGAAGTGCCAGAGAAATAATCAGATACTAAATAAAATTACATAAACAGTCAGGTTGGAATTAGAAAAAAGTGTGTTTGTGTAATGTATGAATGTGCGGATGAATTTTACACATCCTACTGAAATTCATGAATTACACATGTATTCAGAGTGCTTTAAAATTCCATTCTATTTTTTCCCAAAATTCATATATTAAAAACAACATAAATGATGCATTGACCTTCTCGTTATTATTTATTGTGTTCTGTGTATGTCAGGAAGAGAAAAATAAGCATAGTGTTGAAGCATATCATGGCAATTATCTGCAAGAATGTTTCCAATGACTTCTTGCACTTATAAGTGCCTAATATTTTCCTTTTATCACCAAAGTCTAGTCAACTCATTATTTCTGCATCATCCATGCCATCCCTCAACACACAAAATGTATGTTAGACTACATAGTTTTGTTTTGTTTTGTTTTGTTTTGGTTAAGCTTTGTTTACATCTTTTTATTCCTCCACCTACTAGACTAGACACTGCCTACTAGACACTGCCAGGCACTATGGGACTGGCAGCTCCATGTAGCTGGGACAGGGAGCAGCAAGGACAGCTGGACAGGGCCTGACACCAGGATCTTTCCCACTGCCCCAGCCAGGAGCAGGGCAGCCAGAGGCACCAGAGCAGCCCCTGGCATCCCTGAGGATGAGAACGGGCTGAAGCTGAGCTGGAAAGAAGGCCTGGGGGTGGGCCTGGCTGGGCAGGGCCCATGGCTGGGCAGGGCCAGGCTGGAGAGCTGCTCTGCTGGGGCCTGACTCAGGCAGGGCCTGACTGGGGCCCTGGGCCAAGGGCAGGGTGGGGGTAGGACGGGCAGGGACATTTTGTCCTAGCAGTGCCCTCAGGGCCCTGGCTCTTACTACCCTTTGCTTTGGTTACTGTTTCTTCCAGGTCTTTTCTCTTCCTTGTTAGAAGAGAAGCTAATCCTTCAGAGCAAGGATTTTTCCCTCAACAAACTCGCACTTTTCTGCAGTTTCTGGAGGGGACTGGAGAGAGAAATTTTTAGCACTGTTAACCTCTGATTCAGCCTCCAGTTCTTTAGCAGTTTTCAGGTGTTTGTGTAGAGGTGAGAGAGAAAGTCATACAAATACCTGGAAAAGCTCGTGCTTCCAGGAAGGCATGAGCAGTTGCTGTGCACACCCATGCATTACAGGGCATAGGTAGCAAACATCAATTTTTCAGAGTATCTTCTAATTTATTTTATAAAACTATGTTTTCACTTGTGTATAACTTTACCTAAATTTAACATGACTGATTACTATAGGTGCATAAGCTATTAGTCTCTGCCTGAAATTTGAAGGGAATAGAACTGCAGCTAAATTACCAGTCAGTTGTTTTAAAGTTTTTACTTCCTGGTACCTCTTTGCCTCTTTGAAAAGATTTAGGTATTACATGCTATGGAGCAGGATATGTAGTTGTGTCACTGTCAAATCCATGTCTGTAGGCACCTCTGTGAAAAGATGATCCCATACACAACCAAGATAATAATTTCCAAAATATCTCAGATTCAATGTATTACATAGAGGTTAATAAGTTGTTGATTACCAAGCAATTTAAAGTTACAGGAATTTCAGGTGTCCTTGAAATTATTTCTCATAGTACCAAAACACCAGTGTGGATCTGGCTGTGAGAAATCAACACAGGAAAACTCCTGTATCTTAGTGCCCAAGGAAAAAGCAGCCTAGTTGCAAAGCCTGAGAGTGACGAGGAAGGATTGGAGCATTTGTGAAGAGGGAACATTGACATGATGAGTAGGAGAGAGAGAGATTCTGGCAAGAGAAACCAAGTGGGCAGATAAGAAGCAGTAAAGTGGGAGGGAGTGAAAGATGGTTAAGAGAGAGACGGTAACAGGAGTGGGGAGAGCAGAGAGGGGAAAAAACAGATGCTGAAAAAATAAAACAATGGAAAGTAAAAAGTCTGTGACTAATGGAATGCGCTCTCCTCAGAAGTTGAGGGGGAAAAATGAAAGCTAATAAACAAAAACACAATTCTTGAATTTTAGAGGGTTGTCAGTAAAATATTGTGGAATTTCAAAGTGGGAGGTTGAGAAGAAATTGGGTTTGTTTGTTTTCTACACCTACAAAGCTACATAAAACCAAGCACTCCTAGGATGAAAGAGCAGTAGTATTTAATTTTCCCTTGTATGTTCTGGGAAGCTGGAAGATGCCACTTACTTGTGTAATTCTAATTCAATCATTTTGCACATATGTGCTTTAGTTCAGTTTTAAAGTACACAATCTTGTACTTCCAGTTTACTGTAAGACACCTACTTCATTCAGTGAAAAGAGCACATTTCCTTTGCAAGTCAGTGAAGAGTTAGAGCATCACTTCACTTCTTCCAGGAAACTGAGGGTGTACATCCAATGGAGCTTTCCTGGGAAAGAAATGAAACCCTTCTCATAGGCTTCATGACCTTACAAAACTAGAAGTCTAGTTAACTAAAGGGCCCAAAAGATAGCATAAAGCAAAGAAAAAAAATGCAGGGTGCTCTGAGGGAGATAAGGGAGTGCTGCTGATTGCCAGTACAAGAAGTAAGTCCTGTCCATGAGCTGTAGACAGAAGTATTCAGAATTATTTTGCATGGACTAGGAAGTGATCATAGAAACTATCACATGGTTTCAGCAGGGGAAAGAATAGCTTCATATCTAAGGGAGTTGAAGGTTGCTATGGAGAACTAGAATCTTATCCTCTCGATCCTCGCTGTGCTGAGTCATTTCCATCAGTCTTCACAGGTGGTGTTACTTGTATGGTCCTCAGCCATTTCTCAGTGCAACTCATTTTCAGGTCCAAATCTTTGGAATAATTGACTCTTGCTTTTGCTTGCCAATCATGTGTTCCAGAACTCATCTTATTAATATGATAAATTATAATTATTAATAAGAATTCATTACAGAAATTCCTAGAGACTAGTGTAGTTCCATTGCGTTAAGAATTTAAAAATTGATAGAATGATCATTCTACTCCAAAGAGAGATTGCTACTGTCTAAATACCTAAGACAGACCAGAGGAGAAGAGACACCCAGAGCAGTGGGGTGGAGAATAATTTGCTCAAGGTCACTCAGGAAGTATTTAATGGCACTGGGATAAAATGCTCTTAGAATCGCAGGGGTTCTGCTGCTAGAAGTCATTTCTTTAAAAATATTGCCATGCATTTAAATAAAATGATCTGTAATGGAAGCCTGTCACCAGTGATCTGAGTAAAGTAATTTATTATGTAAGAACCATACAGATAATTTACAATGGTTCTTCTACGCCTTTAATGTATAGTAACTGTAATCATGGAATTGCTTCTGAAATCTCTTTTCTGCTACTTGGCACTCCATATGGTGGTTGGATACTGCAGGAAAAAATATCCTCCAGGAATCATTGAGCCAGGCTTTAAGCCAGGCAATCTCCTCTAACACTTTCAGAGCAAGCCATACTATAAAAATGTAAATGTGGTAGCAATACTTCTTCTTCACACCATTTTTCAAAAGGTAAATGTAAGTGTTGTTCAAACCACAGTGCAGCTTAAGAGCATTTGTAAAGGACATAAAAAATCAGAGTTACTCTATGTAGGCGACTTTACACACCTGTGACTGTGAACGCTCTCTGATTCAGACATATATCATCCAACCACAACAGTAGAAAGACTTACAGTGATTGCAGCTCTGTGTAATTTTCTTTCCTCTTTCTCTTCTCCTCCTGCTTCTATTTTAGACATCTTTTGTGGCATTCTCAGGCATTCTCCCTTCCTGAGGCATTTGGGTAAACGTTATCTGCAGAAATGTGTGGTTTTCTAGTGTGTTCACTGGCATAAATGAAGGAGACTACAACAAACAAGTAACAGATGTGATAACAGAGATAGAGGGGGATGGAGAAACAGAAAGGAAGGGCAAAAATGGGATAATAGAATGAGCAAAAAGGTGTACAAGTACTGGGAAGCAAGAATTCAAGTGATATAAGTAAGATGAGAATTAAAAATAAGAAAATAATGGGATACAAATTAGGCCACAAATGTAATAAATATGAAGCAAAAGGATCCAGCCTTGAAGAGTGAAAATGAGCTCCTACCACAGGTATGGAGCAATGAGATTGATACTTCAGTTTTCCTCTTTTTAAAAATGAATATGGTCAGTGCAAACTTACCTTTGCTCTGTTGTGAGGGAATGGAAAATTATCACCAAATACATTAAGAAGGAGTTCTTTACGCAGGAGGTAGTACTGGAGGCAAGGCACTGGAACAGGCTGCGCAGAGAGATTGTGGATGCCCCCTCCCTGGAAGTGTTCAAGGCCAGGCTGGATGGGGCTCTGAGCAACCTGGTCTAGTGGGAGGTGTCCCTGCCCATGGCAGGGGGCTTGGAACTAGATGGTCTTTAAGGTCTCCCCCAACCCAAACCTGTTTTTATGTAATTGTTGGGTTACAGATTGTCTGTCTTGAACCAGATTAGGTCTGGTATTTAATAAATACTCTGACCCACGTTTGTGCATAATTCTATGACTTTCCGTAATGGATTGGAGGGAATATTCAGCCATAGTTTTGCTATCTCACTTACTTTGGGATGCTACAGGGACCTTCTGTGTCACTATGATGCCTTTACTGCTTTCTCCTTTTAAAACTTCAATTCCAGTGTTATTCCCATGGACTGAGGAAATTCTAATCTAATTTTATGGGCATGTAGTTTTGTTTCCAATAATATTTGGCCTGTAATGAGTGCAAGTAGAACATTTTATTCTTCAGGTGTTGGAAGTATCATTTGAGGAAATTCCTAGGAAGAACTTTTAATTTGTATATCCAGTTGAAGCAGATTTGATGGCAGGTACATGCCTGAGTGTTAAACACAGAGATTTTATACAACACTAAAAGGAGTTGTTTTAATAAGTTCTTTTATCTATGGCTACATAGCTGGGTATTAAATAGTCTGTAAATCTCTCCCTAAAGATATAACTAGCCAGATAGTTACACAAGCATTTAAGCAATTATACATCTGAATTCAGTAATTTCTACTCACAACTGGATGCATAAAATCATGTCACAAAGATGACTGCAGGCACAAATTAGAAGCCAGTTAAGGGATCGGCAATAAATGTTTAGATAAACTACAATGCAAAGTTTGAAAGAAGCTTTAAACCTCTTACAAACGTTACAGAATGAAACAATTGCAGGTATATTTAGAAGTGCAGTAAATATAGAGAGATGGAAATGACTGCTTTAGGATGAGGAATTTGATATCAAGCTTTGAAGATAACTTCATGTATGCTTCAGCAGGCCTGGTTTTCTTTCAGAACACATGGCATGGAACTAAGAGCTAAGTTATCATCTAACATAAATTTGTTCACATGGCTTCGTTCAATTGCACATACTTTCAGTAGATAAGGATCCAGCCCAAGACAACACTTTTAAATGTTTAATTCTCCAAAAAAGAGAGAAAAAAAAAAAAAAAAGAATAGAGAGCTGTGTTAACATGAGGAGTTGAGAAGTGTAAGGAATTAACTGCATGAAGATGGCAGTGAATTCAGCTGTGAGATGACTGGGTTGGTGACCTTACATACATATATCAGCTGCATAAAAACAAAGGCAAAGATAAGTGATTTCTACCATCTGAGAAGTGTAGATTTTGAGAGCAGTTAATACGTGGAAATAACAGTTATTCAGGAGAAGGTCGAGATATTAAGCATCCTCAGTTGCAGTGAAAAATATTTTGAATGATTTTGTGCTATTTGGTGGCACAATCTGATTAGGAACAACAGCAAAAGACAACATTATGGAATTTTATTATAAATATTGCAGAGTGCAAAGGCCTTGCTTTGTTTCTGTTGAATACATAATGTCTACAAAATTATGTTTATATGAAAAGTCCGGGCTGTCAGGCGAGGTCCCCGCTGGCTGGAAAAAGGGAAACATCACACCCATTTTTAAGAAAGGGAGAAAGGAAGACCAGGGGAACAACAGGCCAGTGAGCCTCACGTCTGTGCCTGGGAAGATCATGCAGCGGATCCTCCTGGAGGAGATGCTAAGGCACATGCGAGATGAGGAGATGATCCGAGACAGCCAGCACAGCTTCACCAAGGGCAGGTCGTGCCTGACCAATCTGGTGGCCTTCTGTGATGGAGTGACAGCATCGGTGGACCAAGGGAGGGCAACAGATGTCGTCTACCTGGACTTGTGCAAGGCCTTTGACATGGTCTCGCACCATATCCTTATCTCTGAACTGGAGAGATGTGGATTTGATGGGTGGGCTGTTTGCTGTATAAAGAACTGTCTGGATGGTCGCAGCCAAAGGGTTGTAGTCAATGGCTCTACGTCCAGGTGGAGGCCGGTCACGAGCGGTGTCCCCCAGGGGTCCGTCTTGGGACCGGTGCTCTTCAACATCTTTATTGACGACTTAGACTGTGGGATCGAGTGCACCCTCAGCAAGTTTGCTGATGACACCAAGCTGAGTGGTGCAGTTGATACCCCTGAAGGAAGGGATGCCATCCAGAGGGACCTGGACAGGCTGGAAAAGTGGGCCCACGAGAACCTGATGAGGTTCAACAAGGCCAAGTGCAAGGTGTTGCACTTGGGTCGGGGCAATCCCAGGTGTGTGTACAGACTGGGAGAAGAACTCCTTGAGAGCAGCACGCGGAGAAGGACTTGGGCGTTGTGATTGACGAAAAGCTGGCCATGAGCCGGCAGTGCGCTCTTGCAGCCAGGAAGGCCAATGGCATCCTGGGCTGCATCAAGAGAGGGGTGGCCAGCAGGGAGAGGGAGGTGATCGTCCCCCTCTACTCTGCCCTTGGAAGGCCTCACCTGGAGTACTGTGTCCAGGCCTGGGGCCCCCAGTACAGAGGGGATGTGGAGCTGTTGGAGCGGGTCCAGAGGAGGGCCACCAAAATGATCAGAGGGCTGGAGCACCTCTCCTGTGAGGAAAGGTTGAGGGAGCTGGGATTGTTTAACTTGGAAAAGAGAAGGCTCCGAGGAGACCTCATTGCGGCCTTCCAATGCTTACAAGAAGCTTACAGGCAGGAGGGGGACTGACTTTTACACAGGTGGATAATGTTAGGACAAGGGGGAATGGGCTAAAAGTGAAAGAGGGGAGGTTTAGGTTGGATGTTTGGAATAAATTCTTCCCTGAGAGAGTGGTAAGGCGCTGGCATAGGCTGCTCAGAGAAGTTGTGGCTGCCCCACCCCTGGCTGTGTTCAAGGCCAGGCTGGATGGGTTCCTGGGCAGTTTGATCCAGTGAGCTAGTGGCTGGCAGCCCTGTCCACGGCAGGGGGGTTGGAACTAGATGATCTGAGGTGCCGTCCAACCCAAGCCATTCTATGATGCTATGAATACGAGATTTAGATTGGCGTATCCATCCACAGTTGCAGCCAGTTTGGAAAACAGGAAGACTAATAGATTCTCGCTTTGACAGGACAAGATTCTGTGTCAAAAGGGTTATTCATCGAGCTTGTTATTTTGATTTGTGAATCAAATACTGTTTAATTATCATGTAGAAATGCATTTGAGAACTGATGCCACAAATACGGTTCTTCTCACATGCTGAAGAGGCGTACCTGAGTGAAAGGGGTATCTGAGCCAGTTATTGATTCAAAGTCATGCTCCTAACATGCATATATAGTTCAGTACATCTTTTAGAAACGAATGGCATATTCAAATCTGTCTAATGCACACATTAGACCTCTGAATGCATAATGCTGCCCAAAATTAGATGGGAATATAAAATGTCAGCAAGTTTCAATTTACCTCATTTGGATGATGTATACTCAGGTTCATATTGAGTTCTTCTTGTGTTCTGAAGCAATTACCAGTGATTGAAAGTGATTAGTAGAGGTTTTTAAGAGAAAAACCAAAAAAAAAAAAAAAAACCACCCCCCCCCCCCAAAAAAAAAAAAAAAAAAAAAAAAAGGAAGAAAA
>VXAV01006398.1:64862-77563 GCA_013399715.1 Alectura lathami | reverse complement strand
CCAATGCATGTAAATGGGTATTTCCATGCACAAAGGGAAAGGTTACTACTGATTGCAGTGGAATTTGCTTTGGTCTTCAGCAATCTTGTATTATATATATTTACAAATTTAAATACCACTTTGAGATAGAGTTTGTGCTTGTATTTCAGAAGTTAATTCTTAACACAATTAGCAAATTAATTCATGTATTAGCACAATTAAATTATTTTCAGCCACATACTTTTAAAATTTACTAAAATTGTACTCTATTTGACACAATTGTACCTAAATTTTGATTACTTTTATTGTGTTAGTACAAGAATTGTAATATATGTGTTAGTCTTCTTAAAAAGATCTTCACCATACATAAATTACGTGTATTATAAACAAATAAAGATGTTTTTGTGTGGGTGTCGAGGAGAAACTACTCACAGAGAACAGGTGAGTCATCAATATTTAGGTCAGTGGAAATAAAGCACAACTCATGATGGCAGACAGACAGGATGAAAGGAGCAGAGAGAGTGGGTGAGGCTGAAGGCAGACTTAGAGAAAAACAATAGGCTGGATTAATTCCAGTCACAGCATGGAAATCACTGAGCATAACATTGACAAGATGCTTTGTAATGTAAGCTGATGTTCTAGAGGCAAGATTGAGAACCTGTCTCCGTGAGAGAAGTGTCTATACTGTAATTAGTGAGGAAAAAAAAGAACTTCCATAGTAGTACTGAATTTCTGTGTAAAACCAAAGTCTTATGGCTGGACGTCTAAGTTTACGTGTTACAAGCAAATTTTAAATTGTATTGATTAAATTACTTTAAAATTACGAACCAGAGAAATAACATTTTATCTCTTTTATATTGTAAGCTTTTGGAAGTGGAACTGTTTTTCTTTGATGTCTTCCTCAGGCACCAAGAGGTGGTTTTGCATTCATTTTTAATATATTCTTTGAGGATGCTCAAAGTATATGATATATAGACCTTCCTTATTAGTTCACATAGGTTGTACAAAAGACCATAGATGGGGATCACATAACTTTGAAACGGAAGTGGCCAAGAGTAAATAAAGAGACACTTCCTGGTCGGCGGGGTAGAAGTGAAAGCTTCACTTAGGCATGAGAGATGTAGAAGGGAGAGACCTGGAAAAGAAGTGCTGAGTGAATGGCAGGGAGAGAAAAAAGTAGATTCACAGTTCTGGCCATTGTAGCTAGTAACAAATGTTAGAAACTGGAATTAAGGAGAGGAAGAAATAAAGAATGTGATTATGAATCTTTGCCTGATCCTTTGGCACTTGGGAAATATATTATAACATACATAATAGGGGAGATTTAATTTCTTCAAAAAAAAAAAACCTTAACCTTGTTAGTGATCTATGGTTTCTCAAAGGTTCAAAATCAGTAGTGTATTATGCTCTCAAGTCCTTCATTAACATATTACAGTCCATTTCTGAATCAAGTTCCCCCCAGAAGCATGAAGATGAGCTCAGCACAACCATTCTCTTTTGGTATTTCCCTTGAGTCTTATTGAACATCTCAGGAATGCACTGTTGAATGGAATGAATACCTGCTCACCGCATGTTATTTCTCACTGTGCTTCCTCTGAAGCCTGTACTTTTTCAGGTCATATTGATAGATTGCAATGAGAGAGAGGAAAACTGGAAGCAGAATTACTGAGCAAAGGCGTGAGTTGGCTGGAAATATGCTTTAAATTCCCAGCATTACTGAATGATCCTAGGCAAATCACTTCTCTCCATACAAAAGCTTTTCCACCTATGACATAAAAATAATGTCCTCACACAATAATTTTGGGATACACTGTTGTGATACTGTACATACTTTTCCCTCATTTTTTACTGACTTCAGTCATGTATTGATAACAAATTTAGCTGAATTTCTTTCTTTGTTTCAATAGCAACTTATTTAATTAGCTGTAAACTAACTCCGCTCAGTGATCAATTTCTTCAGGTCAATTTTATCTGTGGCCTGCTTTGCTTGCTTTGTCTGTTATTTTTCCAAACCTTTCCCTCACAGCCTGTAAATGGAAAAGAAACTTAGCTGAAAGAGGTAGAAAATCAGTGCTGCCTGAATGAGTGCAATGTTCAGAACAATGCATGCAGGCATGACAAAGAACTGTAGAGCATTCAAAAGTTTCATAATAGGTGGAGCAAGGAATACAGGAACTCCAAAGAAACTGACAAAAGAATAGCTAGGTGGAGCTTGAAAGAGATGAAGGAGATGAAGATACTGACTTNTTTATAATCTATCACAGTAAAATATAAAAAGTGAATGCGATGCATGAAGACGTATTAATTCACACACTGTTCAGAAGAGTCAGTTACAGGTATTTAAAAAAAAAAAAAAAAAAAAAAAACACCACAACCAGTGTATAATCAGGATCATAAGGAACACATAGGAGAAACTTTCAGTGCAAAGTGTGGACTGAAGCTGAGGCTTAAAAATCATCAAGCAATCTGCGTTGCAAGATCTAGTCAGGGAACATGAAAGATAAGACCCTTGGTTGTGTTTAAAAAGTGGGTAGAGACTATGAAGTCAAATACTCCCTCCAGAAGGAGGGAAGTAGTGGCATTTCTATAGAGAGAAAAAGAAGAAGTGAAAGTTCAAATTAAGTGACATTAATAGTGAATAATATAATTTAATATGTTGAGATAATAACATACAAAACAGGAAATATAATCATGGTGATTGAAATGAGGTGTTTTACAGGCAAAGCTGAGCCAGAACTAGTTCCAGCAGACACAGGACGGGATCAGAGAAGTAGAATGAGTTGTCATTTTGCCACTGAGGACAAATCTCTTATGCTCAGTACTAGCCCTATTTTATCTTTTTATTTCCACTATGAGATGTCTTTGATCTGTGATCATATAATTGGCTTAGTATCGCTCAAAGTTGTATAGATTTGTTTCTCATGCTTTGTGAGGATTGAGACCAGCTTCATTTCTTTCATGACAAAATAAATGTGCTTTTGTTTATATACGTGCATGTATAAAATTTTATACACATATATGTGAAAATGTGCACATATAAGTCGATGCACACACATTTTCTAAGAGGAAAAAAGGATCACTCACAAGACTGATCTACTGAACTTATTTTATATGTAATACAATGAGTGATCCTGTAAATCAGGAAAAACTTATCTCTCAGCTGTATTCACAGGCACAGATGTTTTCTGTGTAGCTGCACCTAAAACGTTTATGCATGCTTTTGTAATTTGTGTTGCTTATCTCAAATCACTTCATTGTCTCTTCTGTCTTTGCAAAGAAGAAACTCCTTGACTTGCTTTTATTTTTAAGATAGAAGGTCTTCCATAAAGGAAAGTGTAACACTTCAGTGCCTTAGGATCACTCTACACCACACTTACTGATTTGAAATTATTATAGCTCTTTACTTTTTCTTATAGGTGTCTTTCTTTGTAAATGGTAGGGGTTCTGGGCTTGCAAACAAGAAAATAATTTAAAATTATTGGTGTGCTTCACATTTTTAGGAGACCTTCATTCTTTCATATTAGAATTCCAATTTGTGAAGCACTCCAATACCTTTGAATTGCTGTATACTAGATCCAAACCCTAATCTTTCCAAAGTGAAAAGCTTTTTTTCTGAATTAGATTACAGATACATGTCTAGAATTTCAATTTAGTTTTATTTTAAATGTTTAAATTTTTAAAAAAACTAACCTGAAGCAACCATGTAAATATAAGCTCAAATTGTAAATCTTGAATTTGTACCCGTATCATGATAAAAACCTTCTATTTAATTGTTGTTAATGTCAAAGTATGGTGGAGGTAAACTGGACTTTGTTCTGAAGTCCTTAGCAGCTTTTTCAAAGGACTGCTGTCTTCATTTTGTGCCACATACCAAACATGTGTAGAGCTTGGACTACTTGCAGGTTATTAAGCTTTTGTATATATGGCCCACAAAAAGCAGCTGTAGTTGTCATTGACAGAAGCGGCTGTTGATCTGCTGTGCTGGGCTGTGAAAGCCAGAGGCAGCAGCTGATCAGCACTTGGAGAGCCAGCTGTTCATCCCGTTCTTCCTTTTATCTTCTACATCAGCAAGAACATATTTTGCAGGCTGGTTTTTAAGGCTTTTCAATGTACGGCTGGGTTATTTATGTGTATGATTTCTACTGTCCATCCCCAGCCTTCCCTGAATTATGGTGGCCTAATACACAGTGTACAAGTGATCATGCGTAAAACAAGTGTAAAGTTAGAGAATACTATCTACTATTCAAATACAGCCTGTTGGATACCCAGCACAATTTTGTATCTTTTGCATAAAACCATTGACCCAAAATTTTCTGGATATTTTGCAAACCAGAGGCTGGAGCAGCATCACAACCAAAGCCAAAATTCTATGGATAGCAGCAACTCTCTCTCTAATTCTATAGCAAACCATCTGAATGCTCATAAATGTGAGGGAGAAAAAGTGAAAATTCTATGCATATTTTGTTGATTTGATATATTGGCACCTGAATTTGATATATACAGGCACAAATATAAAAATGGGACAAAAATAAATTCAAATATAAATATATTTCGATGTTTGCAGAACAGCACAAGCAGATCAATGAGCTTCTTTGTATTTAAAATTAAGAATAATGCTTTTACTTAATCTGATGAAGAGTAATAGAGAGGAGATCAACGCTTTTTTTAAGAAGGGCTGCATTCACTGGTACAGTTACTGGTACTTTGCAGTGCTTCATTGATGCCAACCACCTTAATCAGCTGGCTGAAATCAGTTCATGCCTGCTGTGCGTAACTGAAGGGGTACGAACAAGCAAAGCAAAGCATGCCATGGTTCAGTATGTTACCAACAAAATTAACAAACATTAGGCTTAACAGTTAAGCAAATAGAATCAAAAACAAAGAGATACAGAGGTGTCCTGGTATTGATTCCCAAAAATGGATTTGTATTTATTTTTTTGACAAGAAGTACCTGGAACAAAGAGATTGTTTGTTCTTTATTCTGATGAGGTGAAATTTCTGCTAAATCTTCCTTTACATGTATATATGTTTTTCATTACCTTTAGAAAAAAAAAATCATCATTTCTAACTTAAAAACTAAAATCCGATAAACTCTCAATTCAAACTTTTAATACAAACAAGTGAAACAAATGTAATTAATTATTTTCTTCTTGTGGTACCAGGGAAAACCCCTCTCTTAGCTGTCTGGTCACCATTTCAAGCCTAAACTCCAAAGCAGTTCCACAATGCCTGTGACTAAATTAAGACTGTGGATGGCCCAAAAGTAGTGTAAACATAAGACTTGTGATGCCAAAGCTACTGAAGTTTCCTGTTATGAATACAGCCAAAATATATCCATGTAAAACGTACTTTTACAGTTTTTATGGCAATTTTATGATCTAGGTCTACTGCAAGAAAGTAACACTTTTGCTTGTATACTTTTGCTTGTACTCAGTGACACTTCTTTCCATGAAACGCACCTCCAAATTCTCAAAGTTCATCCTGGAAGTGGAGATGAATTTCTCCTTTTGCACCACATGTGTAAGAAGATAATAGTGATTCATTGCCAGCTGGTTTCTCGTTCCACTTCTACATTTCCCAGCTTTACTCCGTAACCAAATGTGAGCAGATTCACTTAGTCTGTTGGCTTTATCCTGAAGTCTTACAGTCAAGGGTCATGTCTTAGCTGTGGATTTGACCCAGAGAGTCTTCCTGATGAGATCCTGAACCAGCTGCTACCCTTATCACCTCTGGAACAGAAGAGCAGCATTTGTATCGTTTTTAACTGTACTGCTCTGCTGACCTGCCAGCCTGAGTCCCCAGTGCAGGCTGGCAATGCTGCCACCACAGGTCTGGCTGGACAAGAAACTCTCCTTGTGACACAAAGAAGATCAAGCAATGGGATATGAGAATTTACATGCAGGGCTGATTTTTTTCTATGTTTTAGGGTTTTTTTCCTTATTCCTAGCTACAAAGGTAATATTAAGAAAATGAACAAAAGGAACTGGATGATCAGTGAGAGAAGGAAGTATTCACAATAAGAAATCTGTTCCTTAAAACGTTCCAACATTCCTATAGTACTTTTATTTCCTGAAAATCTGAAAAAAAAAAAAAAAATCTCATACATATTTATAGAACTTACAGGCAATGAAGAGCATCACAAAACTAAAGAATTTTTCCTGCTTTTGGAAACATTCAGGAGTTTTAAATCTTACTAATAGACAAAGATTGCTTTTCCTTAAAAACCTGTGAATCAAAGTAAGAAAATAAAGAATGCCTCTAACATGTTAAAGACAAATGTAAAGTCACCTAATATAGCTAAAAAATTCTCATCCAGAAATCCATAAGTAGAATCTCCTCAAGTAGTCAGTAAACCTTATATGAGAATGCTAGAAATCTCATACATGAAAAATACATGTTGTATTTATTCATAGTAGACCATGTGAATATGCTGTTCCTGTCTTGTAACAGGAGATGAGAGCCTGGAATCATTGAATCATCAAATTGTAGAATCATTTGAGTTGGAAGGGACCTTTAAAGGCCATCCATTCTAACTCCCCTGCAGTGAACAGGGACAGCTACAGCTAGATCAGGTTGCTCAGAGCCCTGTCCAGCCTGTCCTTGAAGGTCTCCAGGTACAGGGCATCCACCACCTCTCTGAGCAACCTGTGCCAGTGCTTCACCACCCTTACTGTAAACAACTTTTCCTTACATATAGTCTAAATCTCCCCTCTCTCAGTTTGAAACCGTTTCCCCTAGTCCTATCACAACAGACCCTGCTGAAGAGTCTGGAGTCTGTCACCTTCTTTCTTGTAGTCCCCATTTAGATATTTGAAGGCCGTTACCAGGTCTTCCCAGAGCCTTCTCTTCTCCAGGCTGACCTTCCTTCATCTATAACTAGAGACTACTTTGATGAATTTGCATATATTGTTATTAAAAAGGACTCTAGATGTTAAGAAAGAGAAGACTGGAGATTAAGTTTATGCATGAAGACTCTGGCAAAGTAGTCCAATTTCTCCAGTTAAAAATTGGCTATGCTGACCATTGGTACTGACTGTATATCATACTGGTTTAAAACTCTAGTACCTCATTCTTGCCACCAGTTTTTGATGCATGAAAACTTAGATATGATTTTAGTGCTAGGAGATCGGTGAGTCTCAGTGCTATCTATTGCACAATGCTTTATAGTGAACCCACAATGACAGACTTACAAAAGAGTAGTGATTTAAAGTGATGTCTACTTCCCCTCAAGCAATGTATGTTTTGGAGGCAATAAATTGTATGAAATTTCTAAACATCCAAGCCTTGTCATCTGCTTGGCAAGCAAGCGGCACAGATGTGGCAGAAGAAATATTAAGGGCTAATTTTATCACATCAATCTGCTTGTCATCAGCATATAAATGAAATTTAGGTCCACATTGACAGATCAGATTATTTGAGAGAAGCAGGTACAGATTAAAATTCAAGTTCTTGAGAGGAAAGAAACCTGTGTGACACCTTCAGAAATGATTTTGTGGAGCTGATCAAGCCACAGGAGGTAGACCAATCTCATTTTTATAGAGTGAAGCAGCACACAAGAAATAACACAACTGAGGAGAATTAAGATTCTACTTGCATCAGACAGCTGTCATAGGTGGGGGGCTAACTAGAGAAAATTCAGCTTGGAATCACAAGGAATTGTGGATGATTGTAATGATAAAGCTTTGGTAGTGTATAGTGTTCTGGAAACAAACTAGTGTTAGAAGAGCAAGTGCCCATCAGAAAGCAGATCAAACAATTATCAGTCCAAGTGCATCAGCATAAAACTAACCAACTGAATAAACAGACAAATCTGATTATAAGATAAATTAAATTTTAAATTAATTTCTGGTCCCTATATCAATTTTTACAGGTATTGGCATGAGAGGCAATCAGTCTGGGTTAGGCAAAGTTAGGATATTAATATACCAGCACATGAAGAATGGCTCTAATCATATCCAATTGGTAACTTTGTGTGAGAAGACCTGACATAGTGAACATGCCCTTGTTTCTGAAGAAATGTTTGTTTTAACTATCATCTTAAGCTGGAGTACAAGAGACAGAGAAAACAAGGAACAGTTATAGGAAGTGTAATGAGAACATGATCACCTGGTATGTTCAACAGAAGAAAAAGACTAAATCCTAGCCAGAGCAAAAGGACTGTCTTTGAATATGTTACTTTGCAAGTGTATGCCCAAAAGTGAAAGCATTTTACCACACTGAAGTTGATACAATGACTGGTAAATATCCAGTGGTAACACACTGATCATAGATAAAAAAGAACTGATTATTGAGTCCTGGGGATGCTACAAGTCTGACTCCACAAAATGGTTAAAAGTTCTCCAAGGGATGTGAAACCTGTTAGAAGAATTCACGCGTAATACGTGTAATCCTCAGACGTGTTTCAGGAGTAGAAAGCAAATATTCGTGGCTTGTAATATAAAATGTTACAGTAAACTCACAGAGGAAAGAGAGGAAAGGAAAACTCTTGGAACAGTTTGCCAGCAGACCATTTTTCATTCTTCTGCTTTAGGAAGGACTTGAAAGCAAGCCTGAAATGTTCTTTACCAGCTTTGTTCCAGCTGAGCAAAACCTCAGCATCAACGTCATGCATAAGCTCCTAAATGAAAAACTGGGAATTTCAAATTAATTTATTTTAACAAAAAAATGCTACTTCTTAGACCTGTGGATTAAAGAAAAGAGTTTATGTTGTTTTTTGTTGTTCTTGTTGTTTTCTTTTCAAAACACGGCGAATTGCTGCAATCTTAAGATTTCAATTGTATCATCAGTGATACTGAGGGAAGGAAAATATATGTGTGTTCTTTAACACATATCAAGCTTATAAATACAGAAAAAAAAAAAAAAAAAGCAGTTACAGGCAGGCTCTTTCAAGTGATTAGTCTTAATAAGTACCCCTTCTTTATTTTTTTCTGTTTTTAAAAGCATATTTTCCTTTGGCTTTTCTTTATATTTTGAAAGCTAACCAAAATACTGGACCTGTGACTCCACCGCATCATACCTGCTTCACTCGGTGCCCATACTGAATTTTGATATTGCAGTCAGTGCAAGTGTGGCAATTTAGAGCACATTTGCCCTAGGTGTATAAAGAAAATACGGTATGATCCCCTAAGTGTGTCATTGATCAACCGAAAAGAGGGAGAACTTGATTCTTCAGAATGTCATTTGTAGAAGGCCGTACAATGGATAGGGTGACATCTGTATCAGCCAGTAGGAAATATTAAACAAGGGTACCTGAAATATTTTTATTTTTCAGTGCTGATTAGAAGCAGAAGTGAAGAGCCATACATCTCCATGAGACTGTAATCCATTACTTTCCAATTGTACATGACATCTTCATGTCTATGGACAATTGGCTCATTGCTTTCATTGAGGAGGATCAGTGAGTATGTCATGTCCTAGTGATTTATATGAAGACCTTATATATGATGACTTATATAAGGTCGGATGCGTTCCTGTGCAATCTGCTCTAGGTGTTCCTGCTTTCGGCAGGGGGATTGGACTAAATGATCTTTCCAGGTCCCTTCCAATCTCTAACATTCTGTGATTCTGTGATTCTGTGACTTATATGATGGACTTAAAGAGCATTTGCTTTTGAAGCTATAATCTTACCCTGCTTCTCCTTCTCAATCTCTGGAACTTCGTACCAGCTCTTCCATCTCAGAAAAGAAGGTTCCAACCACACTATTCACTGACGGTAAAGTTGAATCATTTTAAAGGAAGAAATGAGCTTTTACAGGGATAAAAGGATCAAAGTAAAAAGAGCCTTCTTCTGTAGCTCAATTGATTTCCAACAGAACAATGGGAAAGATTAGGATTCTGTGCGTTTGTGTGTTTTGCATCAGTGATTTTGAAACAGCCCAAAAGCAGATCACAGTCCAAAATTTTTCCACATTGTAAGAAAGGAGTCTATCCGTGTTTCTATAGACAGTCTTCATCTCTATTACTTGTTGGTTCCATCGTTTTTATATTCTGTTCTGTGGCTTACTTCAGCCTGAAACATACATGGTACCTAATACCCAGGACCTTTTTTTGCATCCTGATGATTAGCTCACCATCCTGGCAGAAGAGACGTGGGTAGCTCAGACTCCTGACACCACACAAACCTGAAGAGTTTTTCTCCCCATAATAATACCTCTGTATGCCTTTAGATACTGCTTTTTGTGCTAAAGTCAGTGCAGGTTCTCAGGGGCACAGCAGGATTCCCCTCCACCAGAACTTTACAACTCTCTGTCTGCTTCAATAGGCTTAAATAGGCAAAAAAGGGTAAATTTCTGATATTCATGTCACCTCATGAACTCTTCAGGAAAGCAGTTCTTTTCCACTAAAGAATGGTAAAGCTATCAGTGGGATTGCCGGGAGTTAGGATCGTAATGGAGCGCGGTGTTTATGGACCTGCCTCAAATCAGCCTTCAGGATATAGGAGTGTAAAGCATGAGTGGCAGGGAACGTTCTTTCTACATGAAGAAAAAGAAATCTCAGTGGTAGATGTACATTTTTTTGAGTGACTTCTGGGTCCTGCTGACAGAATGAGGTACTTTGGGAAATTATCGTTGTACTGCTAATATGCAAATCTGTAAAGCTATTTCATCAGCGTAGGGTGATGACACCTTGACCTGCTGCCTGGCCAAGACTTCAAAGAAAGTATGAAAGAGTCAAATAGAGCTTAAATGTTTCCTGTGAGATAAGAGAGGCACTGTAATTAATGTAATTGATTAATGGACATCTATAAGCCATTCTTACAATACCAGATCAAAAGACATCTCAAGGTCTTTTCCTGTTCAATGTATGGTACTAATTCACAGTGCATTCTCTCGCAGCACTAGATAACACAGTTTTTCCCAAAGCTACTTAATGAGGTTCACAGTCTTCCCAAAAGGGTGCTAAATTTTTGATTGCCCCAGTGGACTGAGGTAAAAACAAGTAAGAGCTTTCATTCAGGGACCCTATCATTAGAGCTGTCCCTTGTCAGTATGTGCTTGAATTATGGTCTGGCACCTTGACAATAGGGAGCATCAGGAGTGGGCAGCTCCTTAAGGGAAGGTGAGCTGGCAGCAGAGGCTGACAGCAAGAATTTAGGTGAACGGTGCAGTCCCACAGTATCCGACCAAGAAAAACAGGTTCAGGGTCAGCCACAGCCTGCTCATCACCAAATAGCCTTTGGTTACAAGGGAGGTCTGAGATCAAGCTGGCAAGTCAAGCAGCAAGGCAACACCATGGCTGGCATGGTACAAGGCCAAGTGCAGCATTAACTACAGCATAGCACAGACATGGACCATGGCCTGAGCTAAAACATAGCCCCTGAGCCAACAGGTGGAGCTTGTGTGCATGAAGGTCCCAGCTTTTCACACCTATGTCTCACTGCATAGTTGTTTTCAAAGTGAGTTAATAAAAGAGGTATACGATTCTGTCAGATCAGATGTGACACTGAAGCCAAGCCTTTGGGAAATGCCAAGAAGGTTTATGGATAGTGATGATTATAGGGTGGTCACAGTAATCAGAGCCTGCTGCTGAAATCAGAGCCCTGACATTCCATAGAACAATGCAAAAAATGTCCCTTTGGCTTTGTGTGTGTTTTTTTTTGTTAGTTTTGTTGTTTGTTTGTTCATTTTTAATTGTTTATACATCATATATTAGAATACTACAGTATCAGTATCTATTTTCTTTGATCCACAAACAAAGCTGCTATGTACCTCAACAGGAGCTGTATGCACAGATCAGTGATAATAAAAAACCTATAATGTTTTTTGCAGAATTGTAAAATGTACAACACAGGGCCTTATCCACCTCCTGGGAGGTGATATGGCTTGTCAACTCTAAATAACTTCACAGAGAACATTGTGCCTCACAGGAGGCCATTGTGTAAGAAACTCAAGGTGGGATCACTGACCCACTTCACTATTCAGTTTAACAGCCTGAGTTTAACTCTGTAGGGGAAAGAACGTTGCTAACATTGTTTGAGCTATTTATTAGTTCTTTTAAAAAAAGCTCAGTGGTTTCCACTATGGTGTGTACAATGCTTAAAAGGAGAAGTTTGTAGAAAATCAATTTTCTGCAATATTATCATGTCCCTATATGGANTTTCTTGTGGATGGAAGGACGTTCTAGTAGCCCCTGCTTCAGTCTTCCTGGCAACCCCTTATATATGATTAAACTAGTGTCATGTTTCTTCTCATTTTTTCTTTTCCCTCAATTAAATATGCCTGTTCTTACAGCATTTCTCATTGGGATCATATTTTCTGCATCTTTGATCATCTTTGTTACTCTTTTAAATACTCTCTCTGATTGCTTTGCATTTTTCTTCGGACATTGGGTGTTAAATAAGACATTGTTCTGTTGCCTTACCTGGTTTCAGTAGGGTGGGAGAGTTGAACTACCGAAATGCTCTCTAGACAGACATATATTTCATTTTCATTTCCATTTGTGAGGTATTTAGTTAGGTTTGCTTTAACATCATGAGATCTTAGTAACTCAGTTCAGCCTGCTCTGTATTTCCTGCAAAAATTAATTTGTTTTTGCATGTCCTGCAACTGTTCTGTCCATTAGATGTTTGATTTTGCATATCTGTCAGTCAGATGAGTTTGAAATCTGTGTAGTTTGTGGTTTTTTTTATATTAATCTTGAATTTAAATGCCTGTATTGTAACACAGAAGATAAGTTAGAAAGGAATAGATGTTTTCCTAGTATTAAATATTTAAAATACTTTA